>KK502539.1:591750-613484 GCA_000688735.1 Glossina austeni | reverse complement strand
ATCTACTATATATATATATATATATATATATTAATATATATATATACATATATATATATATATATATATTACGAATATATATGATAAATATATATGATGAAAACACATACTTACATACTTACATTGAGGCACACGTACAAAATTGCATTTGATACTTTCATTCTATTATTAAATCCACATTCATGCTCCGTAACACATATGTATGAATGCATATACATATATACATACGTATAAATCCAGCTATTTGTTGTAATGTTTGCCACACTATTGGCCAGATTACGTACATAAAAATATCTAGATTTTGTTGTATATAAGAGAGCATTTATAAAATATACCTGTGCACATGTATTTTCATTACCAACCACGATCGTCCGTTACGAGCTATTAGCGTTGTTTCAAAAGCATTTATAAGCATATGCAAAGCTAACTCAAGATCATCAATTTATTGCATTTATTATCATATTGTATATGAACATCATTTTTGCTTTCATTCTTCAAACGTCAATTGAACGACTGCGCGTTTCGTTAAATCAAACAATTATAACCAAGGCATAAAACAAAACCTAAGTAATTAAGCTTAGAATGAAATGTTGTGAATAGATTTTATGTAAAGTATAACTAAAACCGCAAATCAATTATAACTTAGAGGTTTAATTCCTAAACAGGACACTCTTAATCAATTCATTTATTCACTGTTCTTAACGTCGTAGTTTCGACGAGTTGTTCCCGTTCTACCATGTCTTACGAGCTAAACCTCGTCCCATAACATCAAGTCAAAAAGTTTTATTCTTCGGTTCAAAATTTTCAAAAATTCAACAATCGTTCCACAATATACGATGCATGCCTTCTAATAGAACTTAAAATACGAGCTTATTAAATTTGCCAGATGAGCGGGAAAGGCCAACTAATCATTTATTTTGGGGGGTGGAGTTAAAACCACGATCGGGTCGGTTCAGATATTGGGAAAACCTCACAAAAGCGTACAAACAAACATCTTAGTACTCTTCTAATAACGTGAACATGTGTATTTAGTTTCTATTGCGAGAGGTTTTCTATTCAAGATTTGTTATTATAACAAGACATATTTTATCGCTTGTGGTTAAATAAAATATATACTAGATCAGTCCATGTATTTTCGGTCTCTAAATGAAACTGATTGCAACTGCTTATATTATTCACTATATCGTTGCCTAAATTCAATTCATTGCTTCCAGCTATTTTTCAATTGACTTATCGCGTTGGTGAAGACATTTTCCAAAAAGTTCATTATTTGGTGCAAAATCTACGTTAGAATCTTTAAGTGGGAAGTTAGAACAAGGCGGATCTAATGAATGATGTGAATATTCCAATATTTCATACTTTAATTCCTTCAATTTAGTTATTACTAAAGGTCCGCTGTTGGCCGGTGCATAGTCCTTATGAACGATGACGCTTTGCTTCTGCAGATTGAGCGTTTTCTCACGAGTTTTCCAAAAATGTTCGAAAGTATTACACTAATACTCTTTTATTTATGAGCTAAAGAATCGCGTTCAGTTCACTCTGTTTATTACTTGAAGTCGTAAGCCAAACTATAATCAATAGTTATCAATCAATCAATCAATCAATCAATCAAGAGAAGTCAAATTTATTCTCTGTAAAATGGCTTAGCTACTTATCGTACTCGAAGGGATTTCTGTTCCGAAGATGGTCAATAATTTGTTCCGAAGATGTCGATAGCCATCTCGTATTAAAAATGCTGCTTAAGTTTTTATGGACCAATCCAAGTATGGGGTTTGTAGTCTTGGCTAAATCATTTTGATTTAACCGACGGTTTTCCACTAACAATTCTTGTACTTTATTAATTTGTTCTCTTTAGAAATCCCACTTTCGGGCGTCTTGGGCGTTTTTCATTCAGTTACTCAATCTTTCTACACCACTCGTCCCGTAATACTTTCGCCATACTATCAATAGACTCCTGAAATATACTAAAGTGTAACTGAAATGTACAGCAGAACCTTTTAAATCTTTACGCAACCCGTAATTCATAGATAAATAGCGTCTGTGCGAGTCCGCCACAAGCCTAAAGGTAAAATAGTTCACGTTTGCCAAAAATGCATACTTAAAAATAGATTTAGAATTTCATAGATTTTTAAATGTGCTGATCCTTCCTTATAGTTATAGTGTTCATTGTATCAAAATAAGTTGCAGAAAATATTCAATATTTGAATCGAGTTACTGCTCCTAGGCCAAAAAGGATGACCTTGTAGTAAGTCGACTTATAAATGTCTATTATGTCCAATGTTTACCTAAGCGATAAACTTCGTCTTTGGCGATCTTCCGCGTTTGATAATCTCCTTAAGCAATGAACTACACTATGAGATGGATTGCTAAAAAATTATATGTTCAAAAATAGACTGCATTTCGCTATTTCAAGCAAGTTGAATACACTTGAATAGACTTGGTGGAGCGAAGAAAGCCAAACCGTGTTTCTATCAATCGTTGCCTTAATTGTCTGTCTCGGATCACATAAGAGCAGTAAGTGTCTTGGATACAATAAACGAAAGAGACGGAAACTGGCGCAACGAAGTGCCAAAGTAGAATCTAACCCAAAAACTGAATTAGCTTCAATGAAAGTGTTGTAATATGTTTTGTGGGATTGAAGAATAATGATATTCGATAAAATGGCCGAACAATAGTTACGGAGGTTTGCAGTGAGTGAGTAACACATCCAGCTTAATGTTGCCAACTTTGCATTTGCAGACAACATAGAGATAAAAGCTTGAGAATGGTTCTAATAAACAGTTAAACAGCGGAGTCTCCAAGCCTCGTTGGTGCGGAATATATCAAGAATATTAGTCGAAAATTAATGTCGTTAGTCACGACATGACTCTTTATGCAACGAGTTGTTGCTCTGATAGTGAAACCGATGAGTAAGAAGTTATAATTTTGGTTTCACAAATTCTTATCCCCCGTCGTATAACGTCGTACAAACGAAGGGATGTAAAAACTCTTGGTGTATGCAAATGTTTGATTTAACTTCGAACGAAAGAAACTCCTTTTGTCTAATTTTGCCTAATTAAAGTGCTGTTTTGCAATTTTAAGCTGTGACTCGTTCTTACTTCATAAAGTTGTATGCCATAGACCCCGATTTGGGTGAGGAGGCATTTTTTTCAATTGACGTTTTGGTGTGTTTTTCCGCTTTTTCAGCTTTTTCAGCTTTTTCAGCTTTTTATCTGGATGATATGTTTATAACTTTATCCTACTTTTGTACCTTTTGTGGCATTTGTGTGCCATCTAATACACAGTTGATCCAATACTTATTCAGCCGTCACCTGTGAACGTTTTGTGCGTTTCGCTGCAACGCCCGATAAAGATTTTCGAAGCGTGTTTATTATTAAGATATTTTGCGCGTTGAACATTTCGTGAAGTAATGTACTTTGCTGCGTATCATTATTCGAGTCTTTTAAGTGGTTCGACTAAATAGCTAATGCTGACTAACAGGGCACGAGGTATTTTTAATAATATAAAAAGTAAATATTTATTTTAATGTTTAGGTTGGTGGTAATGATCAGATGATATGTCCTATTACGAGCAATATTTCAAGAAGTTCGCCAAAATCTAAAGCAGCTACTAACATATAGACAAGACTGGCGACGAGTTCGGACAGCTAAATGGCAATGTTCACTACTTTCAGCTGTCCGACCAGTAGTTTCTACAAACGACAAAAACGCATAACGTATTTGCTCTTGCATTTCATTTTCGTAATGTTTGACGTTACGTACAGCAATCTTTTATTTCGATGACGTTCATAGAATTCAAACCTTTTCATCGCATTCGACTCGCCACTCTGCGCTCACAGTCGTTTTTTGTGGAGTGTGGATAAGAAACTTTTCTATCTAACAATCGGGGAAACCAAAAACTCGGCAAAGCATTGCAAGTCGAAAGCGAATTTCGTGAGTGTGTTGAAATAATGTTTAGTGATTTAAGGTATGTTAACCCTAATTTTTATTGCACACATTTGTTTGTAGTTACACTCGGGTTGCATTATGCATTATTTGCTACCTTCTACGCGCTTTCAATGGTATGATTGGTCTCTGTTGAATATATACTCGTTGCTCTCGGCTGTCTTGCAAGTGAATCCAATTAAATATAGGATTTTTAATGAATCTGGGAGACTATAATATAGTTGACAATAAGATGTTTCTCTTTATTCAGTTATATGTATCGTATATGTACCCTAAAGTTTCAAATCGGATGTTTTCCAGAAATTTCATTATAAAATACGATGTCTGAGAATACGAAGCTGTTCACTTTTAACGGGACCAAGTATTACACCAGTCGATAGTAACCAATCACGATCTCAAAAAAGTCAATATTCAAATCGCGATCACATGTCTTAATAATCATTAACATATAACGGATCTATGTCGCTATATTAACGGAATTTCACCGTTATTTCATATTCGTTCTGCAGAGAGTGTGAGTCAATAATTCTTCAATTCCATATTACTCGCACATTTTGATGACTAATTGCATAGAGGTTCTTTCCGAATAGCCGATTATTTTTCGCGTATGTTTAAATGTGAGCGTTCCGAGCAATCTGCAATGGTTTATTGCTATATTGTCATAAAGGGTACCGTTAATTGGCTAACGGAAGAAGCATCAATTATATCAATTGCAATTTTAACGTCTGCAAATGGAATGCGCGGCATGTGATTGTCCAAAAAGTTATCAAGTCCCAGTTTTTGAGATGCTGACTTTCTAACACTAGAACGACCGAGTGCGTCATTTTGATCCTCCTTTATAGTCGATCTTGAACATAGTAGTTATACCGCAAGCAATGTTCAAACATTTTTTGGCGACTTTGGCGACCTTTACTTGTACAAAAAAACCTCCAAATATCTATAATCAATATTTTTGTAATTGGTCTAGTGTTCGACATACCGATGACGTATATCTACTTTTACCGTAATGGATCCCCTATTTTTGTCGACTTGTAACAAGGAAGGAAGGAAGGAAGGAAGGAGGATGAAATTTGATAAAAACAAATATGATCTGTTAAAAATCCAATGTTAAAAATATTGTTGGGATCTGCCGACACACACACCCACCATAAATGAGAAACTAAACCAACTTTGCATCATTTTTTCGTATTTCCGTTTGCACCTTTCGAGCCTATAAAGATATTACGGAAAAATTCTTACCCGAATGTTCGTCGGGGCCACCTGTATGTTTCTTTCAAAAAAGGGTTCCGATCGCCAAATTAACGATAACATCTTAATTCCGATTTGTTTATAATTTATTTTGAATTGATTTGAAGAACATGCTAATGTGCACTAAAGTGAATTGGAAAATGGAACAAAATGTTATGGTTACAAAATTGGTCAGTGAATCATATTTGGACTGAACGTGAACGTGGCCCTAGAGAATATGTGGAAGGAGGTCACGAGGTTAAAATTTATGATAAAAATATGGAAAACTTGTCGGTGTTTTTTCGAGGTTGTTTCAGTTTTTCTTTGCTTGTCACAGAAACAACGGTCAAAATGATTCCTTTTGATAAAAACAGGTGCACGTAAAACGTTAGCAGTTCTAGTATTAGCATGTTTTATAGTTTAGGCGTGGCCGTAACGGAACTGAATTCATATAAATTATATAAACGTCATAGTAATTGAAGATTGGTTTCGGTAAAATATCCTTAAAACAAAATTGCATTGAAAAATATTTCTCGAGAATGTATTTGTCACGTTTTATTTTGTCCAGTAAAAATCCATATAAGAATTATGAAAATTTATGTTTATTTAAAGGTCGGTCAAGAGCAATAGAGTGGAAAGCGTTCTCGATGAAAGCAGTCGCGTTGTTTCACCGATAGAAAATAGTTGTTGTAAGTCTTTCTAATTCTTCTTCCTTTCCTCCTAATAAGCAAAAAGCACGGAAAGCAAAAGTGTTCTCGGTGTTTTTCGCATAGATAGACAGATGGGCGTTGCGGGTGCGTTTTTTGAAAAGTTTAGGTTATATTCAAATTGTTGTACAAATTTGTGGGCGATATCTTAATAAATTACAGATTTTACATAGTTATGCAGACTGACAGACGAACAGATGGATATGCACAGGTGCATTCCGAATTTGATATTGATCAAAAACTTATATATTTTATGGAGCTTTTGAAGCGTGATTCCGCGCGTTATGGACGTATTTAAAAAAAAAAATTAAAATTTGACACACTACAATATTAAGTAGGCGTGTTAATTTTTTTTCCATTTTCGTTTAAACGTTACAACATCACTAATATAATGTACGTATACACGGTGGATTTATCTGTTGTAGCTTATGAGTAACTAGTGAAAAAAAAAACTTTTTATTCCTATTGGAAAACGGAGATATTTTCAGTTTACGTGGTACTGTAGGCGATTTGGCTGATATTAAGTAGCAGACTATATGCAAAAACTTCCAACATTTCTGGAAAATTCGAAGTCGGTATTTTCATTTTTGCGATCAGGGTAATGTTTATAACAGACATTACATAGACGGATAGACGGACATGCTTAAATCGATTCAGAATTTGATGCTGATTAAAAATATAATACCTTGTGGGGTCTCTGAAGGGTTCTTCTGGGCGCTGCAAGCGCTTTGACAAAATTAATATACCCGTCATATCAGGCACGGCGGGTTAAGACCCATGCTTGTTGTACATTGTTCCAAAGGGATGCAATATGATTAAAGAATGCGGGGTCGCGGTAATGTGTCGTGCGATATACAGACAATTCCAGGACGAGTGGGTGGCAACGCTGAAGTAGCCTTATAATCCGATTAAACGACTTAATTGGTGGACAAATCTCTTTTATCTCTGTGGAACATTTGCCGTGAATGTACCTATATATGAACATTGCACAGCCGACATTTCGGCGTTGATCGAGGGTATCGAGAGTTTTCGATGCCCATTTGTCGTCCGCTGGCACATGAGCTTTTCGCTCTATGCGATCGAGTGTCGCCAAGCTAAATTTGGAGGCCGAGTATTTTTTACAACGCTTTAAAAAGACTATGGTCTTGACTGCATTCTTCGAAACTCGGGATATATGTTCTGTCCAACGAACATCATTTTGTATTCTCATACCCAGAATATCAAGGGTTGCCAATTCTTCTAGATTGACACCACCAAAATCATTCGTCCTGCCTTCCTTTATGGGTTCAAAGACAGCACCGTGTTTTGGCAGCATTAATGTTCACCTTATTAGCTTGACACTACTCTACTACTCTATTGGTCTTATAAGTTCTCAATTTAGTGTGTCAGTCATTATGCAGCTTTCGTTATATATAGCTCGGTAATCGTTCAACTGTGTTTAAACCTTTTGAGAACGCACTTTCATTTACTCATATGTTCCAAAATTGTTTTATAATCATCTTGCTGACCCAGAAGGAACGCGTTATAAATTTTTCAGAATTTTTGTTTTAATTAATTAGCAACAATTTTTAAAGAAACTTTATGTAGATCTGATAACACCTTTCTCTAAGCGATTTTTAACTTTAACTCACTCACCTTTTTTGCATATGTTTATATACATTATTGCATGATTTTTGCTAGAAACTGTCGATAATATTGTGACAAATTTATTGTGCGAGGTTTTTCTTGTTCCTTGTTCTTTGTTAGTGCTTTGTTGATAATACATTTTCTCTTTAAAGATAAGATCACCCTCTGTTCACCACAAGTGGTAGAGTTACTTTCCTTTTCGATTTATATTAAACTTTGTGAAAGATGGAAATATTTTTTCATATGCCAATTTTTATAATATAAAATTAAAAGTATCAACGAACATGAGGAAATGTTCTTTCAGGTTTTTGAGGAAAAGAAAGAGAGGTGGTGGAGCTTTCGCAAAACAGGCTTCCTTTGCTTGGCCTCCCTTTCTGTCGCGTTAGAATAAGAAACGAAAAATTTCCGGAAAATGTAACTCAAACTCGAGTAACCATCGAGCTATTTTTTTGAGAAATTGAACGATTTGTAATTTATGAATAAAAAAAATCCGGTAATCGAATGACAATTAAAGGAGCCAGCGGCATGATAAATGAACGTGTTTAAAAAAAAGTTCAAGTTTCCTTTTTGAAAAAGATTTGGTTTTATCTCTAATTCGCGATATCTGCATCTTTAAATTTTTAACTCTAAACATTTCTAAGGGTGTGGAAGTATGGTGTACAAAACGTTGCCACCTCGCATTGTTTTTTGCACTCATATACTCCATATACTCCACTGTATTTTAAGTGTCATAACAAGACACTTTGCGTGACCATGTCTGACATATTGACTTCTTTCTACAATTTCGTATCTAATAAGCAATTCGTATTATTCTTGCTTGCTAAAGAGAGAGTTTTAGCTAAAAACAATAGAACAGCAGACAAAATTAATAAGATTCTTTTTCCTCTTTTAATGTAACCTTAAAAAATGCATGGTGCTACCGGCAATCAACTGGACCACATAACAACAAGATCTTAAATTATATGTTTTTGTAACAATCCTTTATCTTCAATAACAATATGACAGGCTTGAGCGGTTCGAACTAAAAAACATTGAATTTAAATCAAACCAGTAAGAAAATTAAGAAAAATAAATGTTTTTCTATTTTCGGGAATAGAGGCAGTCTCAGGTTATGTTGTACAGTGTTCGCGTCCGACTTGACCGACTTGGCTCAATTTCAATAGCCACCTGCGTGTACGAACTCGCCAATTTTAGTACGAAATTTGAAGCCGATTGCCGCATTTTTGCAAACAGTACAATGTTTCCTGCAGATATTCCACAGACAGACAGACGACTAGAGGGACACCTGGACATGTTTAAACTGGTGCAGAATTTTGTGTTCTCCAAGGCTCCCCTCTGGGTGTCGCGAAAGTTTTGACAAAATGAATATATCGCTCATCCCTCGGTGATGGGCATAAAAGGAGGAATGCTTAAAACAATCCATGATCTTGGAATCATTAGTTCATTTTGCAATATCTTGTATGTATGAAATTTTATTCATGATTTTTATCGTGCTTTAAACGATTTAATTGCTTTTGATTTTTTTTTATAGAGAACTTTTTAAAAACTGAAGATCTCAAAAATTTTATTTAAACTGCAGTGAAATTTTATGTTTGTGTTAGTACTTTTGTACACACAATCATCCATACGATAATAGTGCAATTAGTTAGGTGATGATTCATCTTTTACGCGTTGCGCAAGTCGTCGAGGCAGTAAGCTCCCTACCTTCATTTATGCCCTATGCACTATGGCCGATGATGCAAGGTCCAGCATTCAGTAAGGTTAACATACACACTATTTAAAAAGACGAGTGCACTGGTGGTAGCAACGGCAACAAAATTGACAGATTTAAGCCACAACAACCTTATCGTTGACAATAATATGAGCATAATACCAGCGACATAATTGACAAACACTCATTTTACGACCGTCGTTTTGGAATGCAAAAGTCAGAAAATTATTGACAAAAATGAAAGCAATAAGCCAATGAAGGAAAAAAAAGAACAAAAATCGATCAGTTAATGAGATTTTAAAAAAGATAATAAGATAAGACTAAGAAAATAGTTAAAGTACAAAAAGTAAAACTTGTCCATTTGTCCTACTCGTTCGAAACCAACTAACGGTATCTTTGTCAGGATTTTTTTTCTTCGCTTGAATATATAATATTTAGCAGAGAGAAGAGAAAAGCAGGAAGTTTTCATATTTTTTTCGTTTACATCGAATGAAATATTTCGACGTGAAGCTAGGCGTAGTAATTTGATAAAATATAGATTTCTTTTCTGGAGGCTTTTTCTAACACTCGCTCATGAATCGGCCGAGTGAACATCACCTGCGTTATAAATTCAATTTGTAAGTTCTAAACCATATCAAGCGAAGTACCCCTTTTTATGGCAAAGTCAGGCTTAACATTTAGCAAGTTTGCTGCAATGGTTTCCCTAATGAGCGAAATTGATACGTTTCGTTAAATAGGTGATTCCGAACATTGATTCAGATTTCAGATAACTGTAGAAAATTTATTGTTTGTTGTCTAGCTCAGGGTGGTCTCTTCGGCTTATACCCATTTTTTTTACTGTGTGTCATCGCTTGTACCTTTTATGGCTGCCATTTCACTTGCTGACAGACAAGCATTTTATTTTTGGAGGATTGGATATGTTCTATATGTGTGGAGCTCTTGCTAACTTTGAATTTATGAAGAAATGTGTGTTATATCATCGAAATTGCGAAAACGCCTCTGTCGTATGTGATGAAAATTAATATAATAAATAAAAAGTTGTAAGATTCAAGACATAGGGTAGGCTTGTAAACTACCACACTCGCACAATAACTTATTACGTGCGTGTAGGAACGGTGGCGGCCACAAAACTACCATAAGTAGAAGAGGGGAAAAGGCGAATTGTGCAGTGTTTGAGTGTGTTCGGCATGCAAGTGAGAAGATCGGAAACGTCGGAAAAGGACGTTCTAGGTAGATTTTTCTTAAAGCAAACGAGACATATTTACTTTAACTAGTGGCGGAGAGTTAAGGCCGTTAACACTAAATTTGCGACATCCGTCACTTTGGTTTGTTTTTTTTGGTCTTTAAGCTTAAATATTTTGCATTAAGAATTAGACATCTTTCGATCAAAATGCATCTAAATGTTATACAAGTTCGTCAACTCTTTAATTGGTCCCTATTTTCAAGTTGAAAGAAAATTGAACATTGATCAGATGGGGGCGTAAGCTTTGTTCATATTAGTTAGAAAAAAGAAATAGTATTTTAAAAAAATTGCGAAATTTTTTTTTTTTCATTTTCAATAAGAGCTTTTCCGTTGATTTGGCACATATTGGATTCATCGGATCCAAATTCAAATGATTCAAATGCATTCATTGCGTTCCTATATAAATATGAAAGCGTAATTATCTGCTTTCCTCACTACTGAAGAAAACTATTGCGTTCCTTATTCCATTCCATATCAAACTTAAGGTCTTTCGACTTCGATTTTCGTTAATTAATATTAACGTAAATGTTTGATACAAGAGGCATGCATAGGTATGTGTAGCTATGCTTTAATACCCACCGCAGAGAGTATATTAGTTTTCTCGAATAATTGTAACGATTAGCTGTCTGGCACCCCACTTGTTCATAGAGAAGACGAATAAGACGCAAGGGCTTTGTTTTGGAGGACAAAGGTTGTCCAAAATATTTTCCCATCACTCTATGCCTAAACAAAAGAAATGATCGTCATTTCTTCGGCATTTCTCCACATGGCAACAGGTAGAGAGCAATTGAGTGAAGCTAAGGCTAAGGCTAAAACAGTATCGGTTTCGATTTGAATTTAAAATGGTTTTCTATTTCGCAGTAATATCAGTGAGGCCAAGCACTTTATTTCGCGGCAGCATGAACGCGTCTCGAACCAAATATATTATGAGCCAATTTATTGTAACCAAAAGGTACTTTCGTGAATTTACGTTATTTGTTCCACTCCTTTTGAAATTAAATTCGCATGAATTGTGATTTTTAGAGTAGTATGGTTTTGAAATTTTGGATTTCCTAACAAATAAAATTCCTTTCCTACTGAGACAGCGAGCTCATTTATTGCGCATTAAGTTAAAGCGAGAAATTGTTTATCACTATACTATAGTAGGGTAGTTTGTGTTTTGAATAAACACTGATAGGGTGAAAACATTTCAAATTTTGAATTCAATCGTTTCCAATACTGAGTAGGTTGATGATGGCTGATGTAATTTAACCAAACTAACAATGATCTGCTAGATTACAGTATCATCTTACTTTTCTCTATCCAAAATTTTGTTGTCGTCATATTAGATATCCTGCTGACAAGTTCGCCGCGATAACGGCAAATTTGAAAGATTGGAATTATTTTTGGCATTTATGTACTATAGTCGCCTTGTAAATATTGACAATGATATTATTCCGGCAGTTGAACACTTTACCCATACTTGACAGAAGCACATCCTCTTTATTCGTCCATGGGCAGTATTATGAAAAGCGAAATTAAAAATGCGATTTATGAAATTTACTACGGCCCTAAGACAAAAGTCTAATAACTGAGAATGTTCTAAGAGAGCTGAAAAGTGGAGGAATAAAATAACTAACTTTTTCCCAGAACGTAATTTCATCAGTGCCTATCAGCTCTATGCGTTAATTGCAATCTGACGCAGCCAACATGAATAATTTCTTAGCTATGGGTATTACATATTAAAAAAATGCATATATAGATGTGTGTTAATATAAAATGTTAAAATATGTATATAATGCGTGGGTGTTGATATATATGTGTGTGCGCATGTATAAACGCACTTATTGTCTGCATAGAATATCTTTTTGGCTAATCATAACGGTAGGCATTGTAAATAATATGGCGATGTGATAGAAAGTACGAAGACTGAGGACGGATTAAATAAGTTTAATATTTAAATAAATATTAAAGTTGGCCTTTGGGACTGTGCAAGTAAAGGTTCTAAATGTGCATAAAAATATGGGCGATATGTAAGACTTAGCAGTATGTGTGTGGGTATTCATTGTGGGTATGAGCACATTCGTGTGCACATATAAAAAAAAGAAAGTCTAATAAAGTTTTTTTCTTCTTGTTTTACATTATATACGTATGCGTTCGCATGTGTATGCCTGAATAGAAGCAAGTTGATATCTTTACACACACACACGCACACACATCCAACTATACGCATGCAAAATAGACATACATAGAACTTTGCAATAATCAAAAGAATGCGGACGTATTGTATTGCTCTGTTTCAACAGAGCAAAGAGGATGTTGCAGCAGTCCATCTAACGACAAATGTTTAGCTGGACTGAATAGTGACAAATGGTGAGTCAAACCTTCGACAATGGCTCCGCAATAGCATCGATTTTTAAAGGGGTATAGCAAACCTTCAATACCTCTCTTTAGAGAAACGAAATTGTCGTACTTAGATATATATATGGATGTACGTATGTATGCATGTATATTCATATATATAATAAGTAAGCGCGTATGTATAAATATACATACGAATGTGTACGCGCAAATCATAATAGTGTAGAAAATTGTGTGGTGTATATGCACATGGACACAAAGTCGTATACTCATATGACTGCAGTCGTCAACATCTGAGATTCGAATGCTAACAATTGGCATTGCCACCCCATACAGCATATAACGTTGCTTGCGAACAAGTGCTTATTGCAGGACACCATATATATATATATATACATATATATATATATACATACATGTATATTTGTATGTGGTGCATTAACGTGGGATCGGTATTGGGGCATAACGTCATCTCTTCTCTAAAGTGGAGGCTTATGTCTAGCAATGACTTTGCTCATACTTGGCTTTTTTTACAGTGCTGCCGTCAAATTTGAATACGCGACTGATGGACAACACTGCTCAGGAGCGTACTCTCAAGAAGGGCTCTACTCTCAAGAAGATAAAATCAACTTTTCAACATCCAAACTGCTTTCAATTTTTGTTCCATTTGATGCACTAGCGGTGGAATGCACATGTTTATAACACATTTACTGGTACTTAACAATGCATGTAAATGTGATAATAATCCTACACATAATAATAACCCCATACGTGTGTGTGCAGCGTCTGTACGCCTGGCTGTAAGTATGTATCAACAAATTTTCTTAATGCTGAAATTGTTTTATATCTGCAACGCTTGCTCAAAATATATATATAAACATGTATGCCTAAGTATGCACGTACCTCAGTTTATATGTAGGTAAGTGTATATTAATGTACGCGCAAAACACATGAAACGCGAAACTGTACTTGATTTCTAATGCATGAGGGCTGTGTATAATATACAGGCGCTCACAAAGTTTGGCGCATTTGATTGGGGATTATGGAGGTGAGTGGTCAAGTTTTTCATAACATTTGTATATGCATGGAGCGCGAGTGTGTGTAGGTGTAGGAGGAGAAGGGTGTGAGTCTATGCGCTGGGTTAAACGATGACGGACAGAGGTGGACGATGTACGGTGGTCGATGGACTACGGAGGTTGTGAAGAAATTATGTTTGTGTTGTCATATGCCCCAAGTAGAATTTCTAGTTATACGTAATGTAGAAACTTCTAAGCTGACCATGGCTGGGCTGAGTTGTTTCCCAATTCAAAATTTCGTAATTCAGACGTTGTGCCGTCGATGATGGTTACAGGAATCTAATGGTGGTGTTGCCATTCACGTCCGCACACATGTACATACACATATATATATATACATATATGTACATATATATATATATATGTATATTACCAGTTACCAAAGTTATAAACTGCAAAGTCTAGAGGAAGGAATACGTACATACATACACACAAAAACAACAATACATGCATAGATATGATACATACATACATATGCAAATAAAGGTGGGGAGTGTTTGGTTAGTTCCCTCTTCTGTGTTGTGTGAGACAATACAAAGCACCAAGTTGAAGTTCTCTTCTTGGTGAAGGTTACTTGTTTGCACTCATCGAGTTTGTGGGGCTGGTGCATACAGCAGCATCATTTATACCGTTTCACTGTTGTCGAGTTTTATATGTGTAGATATTGCTGTTGTTATTAGATTTGTAGTCCTGCCTGCATTTTTATTATTTTTTGTGCACTCGTGTTTTGGCTCCCATTCTAGACTCTCGTTTGACTAATGTCTTTGCATGTCGTAGTCTGCAATATTTCGATACGCGTTTTCCATTATTTCATTGGTTTTTTTTCTCCTTTTTTCAGACATCTCTCTCCACCAAACAAGAACTCTCATTCTTTTCTATCTTTAGCAGTCAGGCTGAGCCATAGCCTTACATATATAGATATGTACATACTCTGCATATACGGTTGCAAGTTGTTGTGCTTGTACATGTGCTGGCAATCGATTCTTTATTTGAAGGCGTCATTGTTTGAACCGTCACATTCATTCCAACCAGCCGTTCTATTAAACAATGACCATTGAGCCACATTCTCCCATCAAAGCTCAACACTTTCACATTTGTATGCATTCTATACATTTGTAATATGAACTCCGATGTATTTGTGCGTTTGCATATGTAATATATTTATTTTATTTATTTATTTACTCTTCGAAGTCGTCTAAAAAATTCATATCAAAGTTATTTTGTATATTTATTTTTATTCTCTTGTCCTGTTGCCGCGTTGTCGTCTATATTATATTTGCTCTGTTCCCTCTTCTTTTTTTTTTTTTCCTAAGATAATTTTCGGAACTAAAACCTAACCTTTTAGAGTGTAACAGCAATTCATTTTTTACTTTCAATTTTTTTTTTTCTTTTATATATATATTTAACTATGATGGCTTTCATAAGCTTCATTTGCATTCTTTTACATTTTTAGCGGAAAAGCGGGAAACGATGAGCAACTTATTTTGATTGGAGGCGCTTCGTGAGAAAGAAGGAGATTCTAAAACTACGTAATTCAGAGTAGCGGAAGTATATGTGGCCAAAAATGTCTAGACGATTAGCAAAACAACGACGAATACACCTCACAAAAGTATGCATACGTATGTACACACCACGTATCTAAGTATAAACACATATACGATACGTCTGCATATGCATATGTGTGCTATGCGATTTCGCTTATGAGTATAGGGCCGGCCATGCATACAATATTTTACTTCAAGGGAAAAAAGTGATATCTAAATTCTATATTTTTGCTATAATTACTTCGATGCCAATATTACGAGTGTACATAAAAGAAAAATTTTCATATTTCCAAGTATTCTTGATTTTTGTGAAAGCAAATAATGATTGCGAGAATTTAAGTATGTAAAGTATTACACACATATGCAGTACATTTGAATACTTTTACTTAGAACTTATATATCTTTATGGTTATCTATCCGATAATAAAAGCAATGGCATCGCTTGCTCGACATTCATCTGTCATCGGCAGATAGTTCGTTTTATAAAAAAACCAACCAAACGACTGATGATCATTACTAGAATACTGCAAAATTATATCGATGTTAATTCTCTAACTGGGCAAGTTTATCAGTGTATCGACGGCGGCAAAGAAATCATCTACCAGTAGTCTTCCACTTGCCAAATGAAGAAACTGTAGAACTCATATTCGAACACAACAATAGCCCATGATTTCTTCACTTATTTCGCGTGTCTCTTTCTCAAATTCCGCTAAGGTATTAAGAATTGAAATGTATGTGTCAGCAATTAGGAAAACCAATTACAGCATTACAGTAATTCACACTGAAAAGTGCTTTATACTCGTCTGCATCGTGTCGTCTGGGAATCCGTAAGACGCTGTAAATATTTACTTTAAAAATTTCGGAAAATAAAATGTTTACCTCTTTCACTTACCGTGTACTACACTCTTGTCTTTCTTTCTCATTCTGTAACGCCACCGTGTGAGATACAAATTGTGAAACCCGAAGACGTGTGAAACTCAGCCAGAGATGCTCCTGTCAAAATAATGATCTGTAGTAGGAAAACTAGAATGTATTAGACTAGTAGGTTGTTCACCCCAGGACGTAGGATTTGAGCAAAAACTCAGGCGGTTCTCCGGAAGCAATACTTAACGATAGCTCTGGCGAACATACCGCAAAAATCTTATCCCCGTGAAAATTTAAATTCCGTGCAGATCCCTCATTGTTTTTCCACTTTTCACGGCAATCATTCACCTCAACTTCTGCCTCGGTTTATTTATTTTTCTTTTCCAACAAAATCGTAGTGCGTTTGCATGCTGCCTATAAAGATTTCCGATATAGTTTCAATGATCTCTAATGTGTTGGATTTCTCCTCGTTGATGGAAACCCCACGGGAACATTGACAACATTATTTATGAAATCGCGCTCGCATAAATACAAAGAGTTGCAAGTATTCTGCTTCCAGGTCCTCAAGAGGTTTTACCTTTCTTTTTTTCCACCTTCTCCTCGTAGAATTGAGTAAAATTCGAAATTTATGGGCGAAGTGAATGCTGCAAGTCTGGAAAAAAAGTGATCGAAAATATATAATATGTACTGCATAGTTGAAAGAGTAACGAAGCAATTTACTGACAAATTTTTTATAATTTTCTATTCAAATTTGATTTATGTTCTGTTATACAATATTACTTCCCTGGTGATGCAAAATTATGCGACTTTACTTGAGAGCATCGGAGGCTCCACAGGGAAAATAAAAAATAGCAAGTAAAACTATACGAATTTTTCGTTACATTTCACGGTTTTGTCTACCTAAAAGATGGAGGCGAAATTAGTCAATTGCATTTAGCGTATGGCGAACGAGATGTACCAAGAACGTTGGATAAGCGGCATTCAAATAGCTTCGACTCTCTAAAGCAGCCGTGATCGAGAGATAAACATTACTTGCGAAAATAAGAAATAATCAAAAAAGCTTTTTATCGTTTTAATATTTTTCAAAATGTTAGATGCACATACATATTCATGTTTTGCTATTTACATACACGCATACTGCCCATACCTTTGCAAGAGCAGAAAATTCTGTTATTTTGTTTTACAAGGCTTACCCTATCATATCATTTCAATTTAGCTATCTGTTGTATATAGACTAAGGCAGTTAGTTATCATTGTTTGTAAGTCTACGGAGAAGCTTTCATATTAAGATAACAAAGAAAAAAAAAAAATAAAATAAAATAAAAACACTATACTCGCCCATTATATATCCTATAAGCATTCATGTAACGACTTTTCAAAAAGGGGTGTTCTTTGGGAAGTGGCCGGAAAAGTGGTCCGATCCGAACTGTCCTGTAGGTTAAACATAAGAAAACGAAACGGATAGACGGACAGACAAGCTTAAATCGAATCAGAAAGTTATTCTGAATATCAAGCCCATGTGGGTGTTGTATACGTCCGCACAAACTTAACATACACTTATACCGTCAGTGGTGTCAGGGATAAAAAAAATTCAAAACATTAAAAATTTATATTAAAGCAAATCTGTAATTAAATAATTTTAAGAATTACGCGTTGCGTTTATTTCTTTAAGAATTACTCGCCAGGAGATGCAAATCATGGATGATCAGGTAACAAGGTCTGGAAGATAATAAATATTCCATCAGTGCACACTGCAACTCGTTAAGTTTGGCTATTACAAGAATATCTACTAACCTACTGCGTTGCCTTGATTAAAAATGATGATACATGTAATCCGGATTTTCAGATTTTCGGACTTTTTCGCGAATTTTGCATTCAAATCTGTCAAAGGGCTTTGTAATATTTCGTTGTTAATTCCATGACAACAGTCTTAGGCGTCTCAAAAAGTTGATGCCATAATTGTGTTTGGCCTAATCGACTGCGTGCATTATTCTGAAGTAGAAGAGGGAAGATTGAAATATATTTTATATTATTGATTCGAAAGCGTCTTCATTTACATTACATTATACTATATAAGCGGTAGAATTTTTTATTATTATTGTTTTATGTTTATTTCATAAGGAATGCTTGACCATATCAGGAATTAAATTTGGGTACGTACCGGTTTGAGAACCGAACTTGCTAACTGTTAACTTAACTATGCGATAGCCCAAAATTACATTCTTCGAAAGCAAGGAAGCCCGCTCCACTTTAATTAGCTGGTAGGAATGTTGCCTCAGTGTTAGGCGACAAAATAGCTGTTAAGAAGCACTAAAAAGGTACTAAAGCACTAAAAAGGGCAGTGGTAGTTGCTATAGGCGCCATTTGGAGGGCTTCTTCACACCGTGACGTACATATATGTGGATATGTTTATTATAAACGGTGACAAAACGAGACTTTTAATTTAGCAAATTTCTGATCGTCAATTATATCTCAAAACTCATTTTGACTACATCTGCCTATTGTTGAAAGTGTTGAAGCCGCCGAAAGCACATGCTCTACCGTAATAGCAATAACAATTTACACTTTTTGAAGCTCGGCATGCACGATACAAATTGAAAAGTTTTCTAAAAACTTATTCTTATGAATGATATCAAATTGATTTTCGCTATGGACGATAATAGCAAAAGTTTAAAAGTTGTTTTTCAGGTAATTAAATGCTATTATAAATAATATATACAATGGAGCGACATATATAATGGAGCGGAATGTAACAAATTTTGGCCCTAAAATGCACTGCATTGCAGCGTAAGTATGTGTAAAAGACATGCAAAATTTTTCTTGAACTGTTCAATTATCAAGTTTTCATATTTACAAAACAAGACCCTCGCAGCAAACATGTGCTTATAATGTGCTGAAGATTTTGTATACATTTAACGACTCTTAAATGATACATTGTTGAAATGTCTTTATTTTGACAAAGTATCGCTTTTTATGGGATTCTGCAACAACAAAAAATTGTCGATATATACTTTATTAGATGCACAAATACACGCGTGCACGTTCTCGTTCGCCTCCCCCTAAAGAGAGATTTATCTGTAGGAAAAGCATTCTTAGCGTGTCTTTCATTATCTTTATTTTATGTAAACAGTTGTGTGTAGAATATTTCTATTAATAAATGTTTACATGTGTGTGTCGATTGGTTAACATGTATATACATAAACAATATATACGTAATATACGTATACCTAAACCTTTCTGTTTAAGGATTTGGTAGTCTTTTGTATTTTTTTGTTTAGTATTTACGAAGAATAATTAAAAAAATCGCGATGACACTGAGACGCTACAAAGAAAGCACAAAGTGTAAAATGCAGAAATATTAAAATATTATGACAAAGAATTGAAATCGTTCAACTGCAAGGAAAGCCGTTGTCGATTGTTTATTATTGTTGTTAATGAGTAATTTGCGAAGTAACTTGCCAGAGATTAGCGGATTTGCGAAAACGTAAACGGGGAATACGAAACGGACACGTACTAGAAGAATTTTTAAGAACTTTCATAAAATATGTTTTGGCAATTGCTGCGGCAATTGCGAAACGCAATCTATTCCTTTCCTTAGTGACTAAAGATTACGCTACGTTAAGTATTTATTTATATTGATAAACTCTGTGGGCACAATTTAGTCCTCAAAGCACAATAAACTGTAGCATTCCATTGTCCATGCCCATTGAATAATTTTATCTAGGTATGTATTCACGCTGTAAGTATTTGAGAAACGCAAAACATTTTAACTTCATCTCACTATAATGAATGATGACAATGAAATGATTTTGTTATTCCTGGTGTTAGTGCTTTGTTACAGATAATGCAGCAGCGTGCAGCCGCGAAAATGAAAAAACGATCAACTACAAAAAGTTGTTGCAACTTGTTGCCTCTTGACTGCCATTCATTGACTGACTATCACATCCCGATTCGACAATGTTCGAATATCCCTCAAACTCAAAAAAAAAAAAAAAAAAAAAAAAAAAAGAAATAAATAAATAAATAAATAAAAAAGCACGAAAAAACGTACGAAAAATGCCAGTTCGACCGCGACCTAGATGTGTGTTAAATATGTACTCATCAATGACAGTGTGAGTCAAGGTCATGGTTAAAAAAGGTGCCAACCAATATTTGAGTGCTCGGACTGAATGCATATTCTGCATCGCAGCCTGCATTTATATCGCGCTTATGCTCTACTTTTTAGAGCCGTTGTTTGAGAGTGTTTTTCACTTTTTTGTGCATTCACAGTGGCGTATGTTTTTATATAGAGTCATCCCACAAAACCCTATGTATGCATATATATGCATTTATGTATGCATGTTTGTATACATGTCAGTACTTGCATATATGTACTACATTCACTCTTTTTTTCACGTGCCGTAACATATTTTTGATTTTGCCCGTTTTCAAGTTTTTAGATATATATGTGCAAGTACATGATGTGCCCATATACTGCTACGTAGATGTGCATGCATGTGACCATACACATACACGCACATACACACACACACACACAGATATACGGACGCATGCATATATATATATATATATATATATATATATATATATATATATATATATAGATATTATATACATACATTCATGTACGTGGGCACATATGCAACTGCACTTTGTATATGTTTATTGCAGTTTAGCGGTGATGGCGTTGCTGATGGTAGTGATTATGTGCACTACAATAGAAATCGTTAATATTCAAACATAGTTTGCATATATCCACTAAAACACACATGAAAACACATGCAAGAATATAGAAAATATATATATATAGAATACGCGGAATATCGAGAGAACAACAGGTTTTTCCCAATATGCAATTTGCTTAAAAAACCCTCATCAATAAAAAAAAAAGCAAAACAAAAATGCAATCATAGATCTGCTATGTTTACAGTTATTTACATCAATCAGCTGACTGTGCAACCACACATTTGACGGGGTCAGTTTTTGGCGAACGTATGCATTCGTGTTGATAAATGCATCACTTTTGTTTTATGGATGACTCGGTGGCGCTGAAAATTCGTTGGGAAAAAATAGAAATAAATACATAAAAAATAAAACAAAAGGTTAAAAAAAATCACGTGCGAAGACTTCTGCATGCATAACCTTCATACATATGTTAATAAATATTTATGTGCACACTAGTCTATCTATATATATATATATATATATATATATATGTATATATATATATATGAATATATATATATACACACATATATATGTATATGTATATTTATGTATATATAGATATACATCTGCGGGAAAAGCTGATAGTGTAAAATGTGAATGCATCTGCATCTGTCATAGTATGCAGTTATGCACACAAATATATACGCCCCGAGAGAGATGTTCCCACACGTGAACTATAGATATATATATATATATATATATATATATATATATATATATATAT
>KK502539.1:526611-591686 GCA_000688735.1 Glossina austeni | reverse complement strand
TTATACATATATAAATATATATATATATATATATATATATATATATATATATATAAACATACATACATATATGTACACATGTACATATATATATAGATGCACGCGTACATAATCAATTGCTGCAACAACATATTTGCAGTTACTAAAAAAGGAACGACGACTGAATGAATCGCGGGAAAAACGGACTAGTTTTGTTTATATTTTTATAGCTGTTAAATTGCAAAAAATGCAATTTTCAGCATTCGCATGTTTATCCCTCACATATACTCACATACATGCACTCAACAATAGTACGAGCTATAAACGAAGCATGTCTGCGCGAGTAGAAGGGATTTCATTCATTCTTTCATTCATTAAAACGTTGTTTTGGTTTTAGCATAAAAAAAAAAAGGGAAAAACACCAAAAACAAATACGAAACTCCTAACTCCTAACGCGTACCAATACTTTGTGTCTTATAAATAGTTTTTTGTCCCTTTAACAAAATTTCGTTCATAATACATTTTTTATTCGTGCTCAAGGTTAGTACTGAATTATCTAAAATGTTTTTATACTAAGCAAATCGTGTGGAAATATCTCAATTCTATGAATTTATTTATTATTAATTTTTAAACATAATTAATAATAATAATAATAAATTTATTATCAGATATTCACGATAGAGAAATACATGGCACACCCTTGCCTACTCTACTCTCTTCTTTTATCTATCTATTATGTACCTACATCCGAGGGATTTGCTTTCCCGTTTGTAAAACAGAGCTTCTATGCACTCTCGCGAAGAGATACAAAGCGAAATGTTAGTACATATACTAGCAATCGATGATCACACACCAAGTTTGAATATATGTCGACTTTTCTCGGCATTCACTTTTTTAATTTAACTCGTCTTTATCAAATTTACATAAATACATACGATTGTGTAAGCTCCAAAAGGTTAGCTCTAATAGGTTCCTCTCTATTAAAATATTTATTGCGTAAAAAGGATTATTCGTTGTATTGAATATTCACGAGCAGAAGCATAATAATTATCATTTTTTCCGGCGTTTTTAAACACTTGTACACACACATATTTCAAACCAGCGAACATATATGTATTCTTGATAAACTGACGAACCAATTTATCTGTCTATAGCGTTCATAGACAATGATCATAGAGAAAATGACCATAAGAGTAATTAATATGTTATCAAGACCGATCGACTGACTGGTACGACCACACTTAGGAAAATATTCGAATGTTTTTTAATTAAACTTAAATTGTCTAAAAGGTTGGTTTTCCGATTCAAGTCGTACAATCATGCTATGGCTAGAAGGATTAGTGAAATTTCTGTATTTAGTTCGGAAATGTGGTAAGTAGGACCAAGTGGGACCAAGTGCGACCAATTTTTCGCTCATAATTACCAAAAAGCAGCATATCTTTAATATTTAACCTTTTAAAACAATTGTCCAGAAAGTGTTACAAGATCGTATCAACATAAGATATTTACATTTTTACTCATGGTGTGCGAGTGAAAGTTGCTTCTCGTTATATAACAGTTAGGCATCGTATGTATATAAGCTAATGATGGGTATTAATTGATTAAATATTTATCTTATTAGTTTATAGAATCAGCAGCCATTCAGTGTTGGTGTCGTATCATTCAAAAGTATAATGTGAAATGTATACGATTTATATTCAGGCAAAAGGCTATTGCGTTATCTTACGGCCAAGCAATATACTTATTATGTATACATTCTTATAGAAAAAAGCTAAAAAAGTGACCACTAGCAGTACTTTCATTCCAAGACACTTTCCAATTATTAAATGAGGTCCTTAGTGTGTCTACTTATATATGTGTGTTAGAAGTAAACTGATAAAATTACACATTCAGTAGAGCATACAAAAGCGACTCGTTTATCATATTACAATTTTAATTCAGTTTTATGTTATATATGTAATAGGCATATGATTACACCGAGTTGTATACATAATGTGTGAGAAAATGCAATGAATTTTGTTTAGCTGAAAAATATTTTAATCCTACGTATTTAGCATTTCGCATAAAATGCATGCAGTCTTTTTAAAATTAGTTTTCTTTATTATAAGCACACACACACACACACACACACACACACGCACACACACACATATATCGTTGGCGGCTTACGGATGGCGATAAATATAATTTTCTTCTAAAGCAAGTTGGATTTCGAGTTTCGAGTTTCGTAGCTATGAGATCATCCACTTTACAGCGGGTTTTGTTCATGCCAATGTTTGCGTTCAATTTCACGACGAGATATTCCTCTGTTTTTTATTATCTTTCTTTATTACTATTACTATTCTTACAGTTAATTTGGCCAGAGCAATAATAATAGTCTTAAAGGACTAGCATCTGAGTCTATTAGCTTTACTCTCTACCGCTCTACCGCAATTGAGATTTGCATTCACGACCATTGAATTGTTTGTCGAGATCATTGGTCTACTCGGCCAGTTTTACTTGAAACTTTTGAATTTTTCTATTTTATTCGAGTGTCTTCGACCTTGTAAAAGTATTTGTGACTGGATCACATTCTCTTACTATGCAACAAGTCCGAGACATGGCAACCTCAAAATTGCGACACCAATAAACAAACGAATAAAATGCTTTGGCTAAAGTGCATCAAAATCTCAAGCTATTAAAATTGTTGTTGCAAACGAATGGATGAACGAACCTCTTTGTGGTGAGCATAAAATTAAAAAAATGCCCGATTATGCAATCATTAATGAATGGTTTTTCCATTAAGAAGACGTTTTTGAATAGACTTCATTTTTCTTCAAATCCGGTATTGGATGCTCAGTCTTCTAAACTAAGAAAGAGCATTCGAACGCCGCTGATAAGTAATTTCGTTGATAGGAAACATCAAAAATGATTAAAATGGTTAAAATGAGTCTGATAATAATCTGATAGGAATATGACGAATGAAAGGACAAGGAGTTGTATGAATTTAAAGTCGATGAAAGTATATATTGTACTGGCGTTTTCATACATACACTCGTACACGTTTATGCAAATTTTTAATTTTTTACATTAAATATATTTGTGCGACAGGAAGTACATCGCCTCGTGCACTCTCGTATGTACATAATTGTGTGTGATTGAACATATCTATAAAGAAGAGGCAATTTTTAACTGCCCAAATATAGTGACGTGATATTTTTCGTTTTCTTTATGTTTTTTTTTTTTTTTTTTTTTTTTTTTTTTTTTTTTTTTTTTTTTTTTTTTTTTTTTTTTTTTTTTTTTTTTTTTTTGCCCAGATATTGAAGCTATCTTCTTTCATGAAGCAAACTGAGGAGCGCACACACGATATCTGTGTATTATTTTATCGCATAGGGCTTATGTGAGTAACTCAGCAATGTATGCATGGGGTGGCTTTTAATAGCATTTATTCTGTTTCATAAAGCGTGGACAGCTCCATAAGAAAAAAATACTCGCGCTTCTGCTAAAAGCCAAGCAGTACAAACAGATATCACGGTGATAGAAAAAATATAACAAAGCTAAGTGATGCAAAAGCATCATCGTCGACAACATGGCCATTTTATTAATGCAAAACCGAGTCTGAATCTGAAAAGAAAACATAACGAAAAACATGAAACAAAAAAAAAAAAAAACAAAAAAAATAGAAGGAAACAAAAATAAAACAAAAGCAAAAAGAGAAATAACAAAAATCATAAAAATCACTACAAAAATTACTGCATGTGAGACAATTTCTATTACGCCTTTTTGCGATATTTTGTATGTCGCGATGGTATGAAATGAATAGCATCGGTAGTGTGGGTGAACACCTTCAAAGTCTCAAGCAAAAGAACCAAGTTTTCTGCTACGGTTGCTTGTATGTGTGCACATGATGTTTAGTATATCAAACTAAAAAAAATATACATCCATACTGGCATATGTTTGTATGTATAGATACGTACATATGCACGTATATATATATATATATATGGATGCGTATATGTATGCATCAAGCTTCACGCTTAAAAGGATAAGAGTGAGATTGCCATGAGTAAGTGTATATAACTCTGTGTGTGTGTGTGTGTGTGTGTGTGTGTGTGTTAATGCAGGAAATGCTTTCAATGCCGCATCATGCAATTTTCTATTTTTCTATTTAAGTTATTTATGGTAACTCGTACTTTTGAACATATACGTTTTCGTAGAAATGTTCAAAACTAGCCACGCACATACATACAATGTTTCTATTTGTAAAAAATTTTGCAAATAAAATTAGTATCCGTTGTCATACGTACCACTGGAGTGAGAAGTTATAGTAATTTTGCTTGATTGTCTTATACCTATATGGACATCGCGGACATCCACGGGTTTTGCCTAACATCGAAGCGTAATCTGAACGAATACAAGTTTTTTCGCGCGGTTGACAGCACATCTTTTTCAGTTAGAGTTAAAAGAGAGAGTTAGAGATAAAAAGGATACTATTATAGTAGAATATATCGACAGCTTAAAAGAACGTTGCGTTGGAAACGCATGATTAATTCCTCTAAGAAACCATAGTGTTGCCTGGGGAAAGTGTTACCTTTTACTATCAACCGAAGTAATACCACAAACGCTCCTTTCTACTTCTTAATAAAATATTTTTTGAACATTTTGAAAACAAAAGAGCTGAAGGTATTTAGAAATTCGGAAGAACTGGCGCACCGCCTTATTTTTTCAGTCCATGCTGTAGACATTCAATTGCGACAACATTGACAGCAACTTAATCGCCAAAATGTCCGCATCAAGCTCAAAGTTTCGATTTCAGAAAGAAAAGTGAGAAAACATTCCACAACTCTTGAACGAAGTCTAAATATCACTTCAGCTTCACACTTTTTGCCAACTGTGAATTTGTCATTAAATCTGTCTAAATAGTTAGCTGAAAACAGATGCATTAGATCCATGCGTTAGAAAATTTATTTTATTATTTTTTTTTTTTGGGTTAAGGAGAAAAAGTAGAATGAAAGCATCCGATTTTCTTCCTTGCGAAAATCTAAAAGGTTTTCTAAAATTCTTACAACTTTCCAAAAAGGGCTTACCACGTATAACGCGCACCACGCTTTCTTTTCTCGATAACTTTTTCATATCAAATTTCTTCTGTACGACGAATTGTAAGCGATTCAAATACTTTCCAATCGGCGACTATATTATGTCTAATATTGCCATCGTATCAACTGGTGATAAGAAAAAAAAAAATACGAAATTTCTCAAACCAGTAACAAAAGATAGTCACCAACAACTTATATGCATGGATGTTATATGCGGCCTTAACCGTCAATTTAAACTTTTCGCAAACAACGAAATATTTTCCATTTTCAATAGGCAAGAAGAAGAAATTATTTTATAAGTTACGAAAGTATACGAAATTCCTTCAGTCAATGGCGTTGTAATTCATTATTGCCATCGCCTTTCCGTGAAGTTTCAGAACTAACATGTATCGTACGTATGTGTGAATTTTTTAGGGTTTAGGGTGCCTTTATCTATATAGTTATAAAGAGAATAGAAAAGTCAGCGTTTTTCGTTGATGGGGGGAAAAAAGACTGGCTTGTTTGGGTGACTGCAAGACCAAGCTCAAAACAACTAAAAAAACCGTCCAACCAAGCCGTCTATGTGTTGTTCGTGTGTATACGTGTTTTCGTATGAAAGTATGCACGAATTTATGAATATGAAGATACATGTCCATGCATGTATGTCATCGAATTTGTAATGTACGTTCACAGACATTTGTGTATGTGTGCACGTTATAACACCGGCTTGAAGCCATAATAGCTTCTTACAACACAATTTCAATCATTGAGGAAGAAGAGGAAAATAAAAATAAAAAAAAAAAAATTGAAATAGAATTTTAAAACGGTAGCTACATATGTATCCACATTTATTTACAAAACATGGCAAGAACAAACTTTGAAGCATGGGCGCCTCCGTTTATGATTGTTTCTCTATATTAATGCTACCGATCTCGCTACTAGTTGTGGTACATTGCGTTTTACCAATTCCGATACATTGGGCTCGAAACTGTCTGCACGTTTTCGTGTTCAACGTGGGTGATGCGAAGTGCTTGTCATATACATATATATATATATATATATATGTATATATGTGTATATATGTGTATATATATATATATATATATAGATATATAGATTTATAAACCTGAATACATATATAATAAACATATGTATTTATATATATATATATATATATATACATATTTATACTTATGCATAGATACATATTTATAAGCCTGAATGCTCATATGTTTCTGTCTATGTGTGGTGAGTGTACGCAGATTTTAGATGCTTTTCTAAACAAATACTAGTAAAGAGCTTTGTTCGATTAAAATTCTAGCGGGAAGAGAAAAATTGCGCCAAAGTCTTTAATCGCTGCGTTAAAAGGAATTGTTTATGAAAAAGAGGTTCAAATTTACTTAACTAAGCTAATCAGACAGATATGAGTTTATACATGTACTTACTTATAGAAAATGTTTAAAGTGACCGCTGATTTAATATAGCAACTAAGGCCGCTACAGATAGCGACTTAAGAGAAAATATTTTGGTGTTTTTTCATAATAATTAGTGCGCCAAATGGCTCTATGCATCATAGAATGTCACAGAATGTCAAATACTATAATAAGTGCACATTTGCATTATCGCTTACTTTATAATATCAAGACGTTCGACTTTTTTATCGGGGAGTTGTACTCGAGTCTAATGCTTATTTCAAATCTAGTCTGGAGTGGTTAGAAAACTTGAAAGATATAAACAGTACGTAGATCTTTCTGAATGTTTGGAATGTTTGGATGGGAATACTTGCCACGGAGGCTTTATTTCTTAGATCTCAAGGTACTTGAAGGTTAAATAATGATTAATTAGTGAGTATCGTGCGAAAGAGTTACCCGTTTACAAGGATTAAAATCCATCTAAAATTGTTTTCTTCTATGAAGCAATCAGATAACGGTAAGGTAATTTCAAACCCAGCATCCGCGTAGTCTTTCAGCAGTGTAGGCAGAAAGTATGTGTATGCGAAAATCGTGAGGGACTCTTGACCAATGTTAAGCATTTGGTACGCGTAGTTTGAAGGATACGATCAGTTTTCAGGGATATTTAAGTTTGGAATGTGAGGTATTAGATTTCCAGTCAAGTGTCCGTTTGGTGGAATCAATGTATGTTACAGTCGCGGATATAAAAATCCCTGCTGACCAAGGAGAATGGTTGGGAGAAGCCTGGCCTTACCCAAAATATGATAGGTTGGTTACTCCATATACAACCACATGGGAAAAATTGGCTTCTGGTCAGAGCTGAGGTCGGATTGCTCTTAGTAGCGGTCGCATTGCTTTAGTACCCCGAAAACTGGTCATTCTATCCTTTGAGTGAACGTGTTCTGCGTTCTCGAGCATACAGCATCACAGTAAATATAAGAAATAGTTCGTAGCGAATCGTATTATTTACTAAAATTTTTTCCATCGTTACATTACATTACATTACTGTGTTACATCTCGAATCCGGCTGAATCGAAAATCGGTTCGGTTGTTGTTTTGCAAATAATTACATAGGCGCATGTTCGCAACAAATGTCTTATGCATTGTCTTCTTCTCAGTGTACAGCTACTATCTATATAGACAAAGTGTTTTCCATATACGAACTTGTTTTGCATAATGTAGTTGAAACATTTTCGGAACTTGACTCCGATCGCCACACAATGTATAATAAATTTTCTTGCTCTTTAGTGAATTTAAACCATATACATATAATGTTGTTTTTGTTGTTGCTATTATTATTATTATTGTAAAATTGCAATCGAATTGTATGTAATTGTTTGAAATTGTTATCCCATTGTTTTGGTATGATTTGTTGGCTTTCATACATCTTGCGCTGTTGAATGTTGTGCTCAATTCATTTGTTTTTTATGCCTACCACCCAAGAGTTTAAGGTATATTGCTTTTGCAATTCGTTTGTAACATTCATAAAAACATTTTTGAAAGGTTTATAATGCATTTATTTTGTATATTAGACAAGCACTAAGTTAGGGCGACTAAAGCCTACAAAAGCCTCAAAAATTAGTTGAAATCTACTTTTAGCGGTTTGTAGCTGTTGCATGAACTTTTGGTCGCCAATATTCCTTCACATTGTTAACCTAAAGTCTTGTAAAATTATTATGCTATGTTATTACGTTAGCGGAAAATTCACGCGTTAAGCCGCGGGTGCTTAAAGTTCGACCTAAGGCATATACAGTTTTCTTACTTTTCTTTTTCCCCGTTTGGATATATCATCCCAAGCAAAAGTATTTGGTGTTGTCTAAAAAGTGTAGCATACGAATTGCACATTTATGTTTACATACATTTACGCACATAAGCACACATTCCGCTAGCTGAGAGTATAGTACACCTTAGCTGCACTGAGCAGATTGCAAACTCTTTCGTATTTTGTCCGAATGGTTACTAATTATCTATTGGAAAAGAGGCTTTTATATCACGCATCCAAGAGTACAAAGTGACGGCAGATGTTCCGCAAGAGTCTACATTAAAGATCATACGATCATAGATCGTAGGTTGGTATCGGGTCAGCTTTAGAGACTCCAAAACTCTATATGTTTCTGAGCAAGCGTCAAATTCTGAATCGATTTAAGCAGATCCGTCTGTCTGTCTATGTAATGTCTATAGTAGACATTCTGATGATCGCAGGATCGTATTGAAAATAGGGCAAATCGATTAAGAGAGACACCCACAATACAATGTAAAGTGAGACTACATCGGTTTTCAAAAGCCAAAAATTGGATATTGTGCTCCTTAGCCATAAACTGCGGTAATCAATATTTGCATTTTCCATTTTAATATAAGGGTGATGGCTATGAAAACTTTGGCCACGACTGAATCTCATTTTCTTACTTGAACCAGAAGCCTTATGCCGTGGCACCTTATATCCTTTCAATAAAATTGCTTTCGTGTCGTGTGTGACAACAACGTTTTTCTTTTTAACCCTGTTATCAAGATGAAGAATTACAAGAGTTTTCGTTAGGTGTTTAGTAATTAACTAGCATCAGCTAAACGGGAAGATAAAGATAATTAAAAGATAATACGAACTAATTTCATATGATTTGTTTTGATATTAAAAGAGATAATACTCAACGGTCAAAATGGGCTCAGAACAATTTTTTTATATCTACCAGCTTTATTATAATATTCCAAAGCATTTATGGAACTGCAATTCGCCTTTAAGCGATTCATGCGTGCACATAACCCCGAGCAAATCTATAAATATCGTTAAGCTTTTCGTTGACTGTCGGTATATTAGTGAAACGATGAAGTTTATGTTTTCGCAGAGCGTTTGTATAGACTTAAAATATGTGCTTGTTAAAGTTTTCAGTGGATATATTTATTGCAAATCGTGAACTAACAACGGCAATATTGTGATGTGTACGCCGGAAAATGTCAGAAAAATCTTCAAAATTACACAAGCGATAAATGAAATTGCAGGAGATATTTGACGTCCTAAAGGCATTGAAAGGCAGCATATTCACTGTATTCCATAAAAATTTGGACATAAGGAAACCGTTTTCCAGATGTGTACCGCGTTCACTCAAAGGAGAAGAAAAAATCAACACGTTACTGATTCGAAGTGTTGGCAAAATTGCATGAATTCAAATTATTCAAGCTATTTGCCCATCCATCGGCCAGGTCCGAAAAGTATTAGAAGATTAGAAAAGCATTGGAACGCTGGAAATAAATTATTTTGATGAATAAAGTGAAAAATAAAAAAAGTTTATTTTGTAACTCCAAAGCTTATAAAACCCAAATCCGCCAACAATTACGCATTTCAGATACTTTCCAGAGTGCGAGTGCTTTCACAATTTAATTATAATCTAGTGATTAAGATCATGAGCATGTTGCGTTGTAGCTTGTAAAGGAAAAAGACTATCATGAATAAGAAAGCTTTGCTCTTTTTCTTATAAAATTTTTCATATATTTTTTGAGTTTGTCTTAACCAAGACCTTAGAACAGAGTTCCTCTCCTTTCGAACCCATAAGAATCTTAATTCATTCACTTGCGTAGTCTACAGTATTTCTGCCAATTATCGTTACTTTGATGCTGAAAATAGTGTGAATATGGCGAGCGTAAATATTTAATGCTCCGAGGATTAATCTTCGAATGGTCCTTGTGGCAGAATTTAGCAGTACAATTAGGGAATGAAGTACATAGGATCGTGCAATGAATCGTTTAGATAATTCAGTTGGTTAGTTGCACAGTTGGTCAAATAAGAGGAAAAAAATTAACAACAAATGCAAATTTAGGTCCGCTCTGCTTTAATTAGTAGAAAAGCTAACTGGCTAGGTCAAAGTAACCTGTCTTAGTAGGGAGACCAGGAGCAACTAAGATATGATGATATATAGCAGAAATTAGTGCTTAACTAGAATTGGCAGGAATTCCATTTCCACTTGTCAGAGGATAGTCGATAAGTGATGTGAATTGATGTGACGATTGGAATGAGTTGGCAGGGCCCCGAGAATTAATAGTCATTATATTAATTGCAGTCGTGGCACCTCTGGAAAAATAGTGTTTTTCCTTTGGCATTCCTTCCGTACAATTGTAGATAGCGAATTTTCTGAAAATAGAACTCAAAATCTAGCGAACATCGTGGCATTTCTTTAACAAAGCGGATTGTTTTACGTTTTAACCCGTTCGGAAATCGTCTATAGAATCGGCAGTTTCTAGTTTAACATGGCAATTACTATCATCAAATGCACCGGAGACCCGGCAAGTTGTTCAAAATATTCAGAGCGCTCAAAATACCTACAATGTCCATGTATGCTATGCCCAGAAGTATGCTCGAAAAACCGATTTTTTGAATCATTAAATAACTTCCACCCGTATAATCAAGTCTTCATATCATTTTTGGACAGTTTGCGAAGTGTGCTATCGATTAAAAAAAAAAAAAAAACGCGGAAAATAGTCCCAAAGTAATATAGTAAAGTTATCTGCTGAAAAGAAATTATAAAACATAAAAACTTTTTAATATGAAAAATTTTTAAATATGTTAATAAAAAAAAAAAATAATACGAATAATTGAATTTTTGAAGAACTAATTTAGAACACATCAATTCAATTCTCAATTATAGCACATAGGAGAAACTGATAACTTAAGATATGTGCTTCCTGTTGGAGATCAAACCCGGGTCAGAATGACAAGCTAAGTAAGTTCATTGAAATTTACCGGATTTATTATCATTTTTAGTTAAAATATTATTTATATTTAAATTTTTATTCATTTAGTATTGCCAGTTATATATGACATTCTGACATTTTGACAGATTCATGCAGACAAGTTGTGCTCCAACGTATAAGTGATTTTAAGTACAGAGAACGTCAAGACTATCTTTATTTCAATATAAGCAATATTTTTAATTTTTCGGAAACTTCTTCTAACTTCAAATGTCGAGTGAGGGGAAATGGTGTTAGCGTTTTGCTCAATAAATAATTTTATAGTAATGATGCCAAATCGTAGATAATTAAAAAGAAAAAAATAAGAAAAACACTATATATGTGAAAACGTGCCAAAACTCCCAAAAATGTTTTCACACCTCGATCGCAAAATCATTTCGCCTTTGTGGAGAAATTCCGCATTTTTATGGATATGACGCTTAATCTTTCGCGCTCCTGGTTTAAATGGACAAAGTCAAGACTATGTATGAATTCGGTAGAAACGCCAAACGTCTGTCTGTCATCTCTCACTCTCTGTCTCCCCTCCCCCTTTCTGCCTCTTTCTTTTTTTCTCTCTCTTTCTCTCCTATGAGCAGACATTGTTCACTTTGTCAGCCCTAAAATTCCCCGAAACTTCATAAGACTCTCACATAAGTATTTCGTGCGTTCTTGAGAAAACACGTTAACCTTGTAAAGAAATCCTGTTTTTATGATCTGTAAATTCCGCTTTTCTATGGTATAGGAGAAGTTAGTAAGTTTATTGGAATCCAAACGCAAGATGTGAATCTCCGCAGTGTTAAACTCTTTCTCACATTGAAGCATTGAAGCGGGAATACACTTTTGAGGATAAACAAATGATTTCCTAGTTGACTTCTTGATGGCTCAATTATATATGTAATTGCAAAGCAAGCAAGCACTTTAATCTGCGTATTTATCTAAGAATGTTTATACATTGCCAACTGTCTATCGGGCATTTATGGATGTTTGTGTAACCGCCCTCTCTAGGATTTGGTATTAAAAGCATATAAAATTACGTTTTTGTTTTTTTTTGTTTTCATATTAATAACTGATGTGCTTTCTCTCAAATGACATTTGCTTCTTATACTCCTGAGTTCACCGTATATTGATTCTTTATCGCTGCAATGCCAATAAACAAGAAAAGAAAAGAAAAAAGGAAAAGAAAAGTAGCAAAACACATATCAACTGAACAAATTTCAATTATAAAAGCAATAGATCTTGTTGTTGATATTACATTGAAAGTTATGCCGCCTCGTAAGCGGCACAAAGTTCCGCCCTATACAAACTGAATATTTGTGTGTTTTGTTCTTGTCGTACTCGAGTGTTTATTTATTTATTGCTAAGATTATTTTTTATTGTTTAAAGAAATCACCTAAAGATTGGAGCGGCATTAATAACAATTAAAAGAAATGTAAGCCAACTTAAGTTTAGTTTGACTTACATTTTACAAAAATTGATAGAGATTTACTTGTGTACTTACACGTACGCTTACGCATGCATATTCATAACTATGTATATACGCAATATTTATGTAAATTTTGTTGTCAAGCGAGATATTATGTTGAACGAATTAATTCCGAAATGTCTATGGAACTTAAGTAGCCCACGATATATCTGTACATGTATCCCTAAAAATATGGATTTATAGTAAAGCTTCGGATTCTGAGACTTTACTTACTTATTGCCTTACAGTTAAATTGACTTAATGGCCATTTTCAAACCTTTAACAATTATTTCACATAAATATTTTTTCAAATTTGTTTCGAAAAGATTTAATGCTTTCTTCATACAATAAATACCAGAAAATTTCGTTCAAGTGCAGCGTTTGGTAGACAACTGTGGTCTAAAACACTCTTACACTGTCATCCCTTTACAGGAGCTGGGGGCCTTGAACCCAATTTCTAAGGCTAGTATGCCGCCGTGTTTGTTTTGCATGCAATTCAAATATCACTTATGTGTGTTGTTGCTTTTTTTATGCATTCGCTCCAAAAAGCGATCATACGAAAATACTTAGCGCTATATAAACGGAACATTTGCCTTGACTCGATCTGTCCAATAAAATAAACGATCGTTACGTTTTCTTATTTCTACTTGAAACCAATCTTGCAAAAGATTTGTATCACATTTCACTTACATATCTAATAAAATGTATCGATTAATATCAACAAGCAAGAAAGTTATATTCGGCGGGGGCCGAATCTCGCTTACGCACCACTGCGTGTTTCGCATTCTACTCTGTAAGTTCCCCCCCGTTTGATAGCCATATCGCTAGTATTACTAAGAACAAGCTAACCGCGGTGTCTGACATATTCATTTTAAAAGTAACCCACTTTCAGGCAGATAATATATCTCCGTTTAAGGAGTGTGCAAAATGGTTGTAAACATTCGCTCTTGTTTGCCTTATCATAAATAAGCATAAAATCCCAAAAAAGTGAAAAAGCAGAACTTAATCACTTATAACTTTGCGTGGGCATGGTGGATGTTTACCATTTTTACACATAAGGACCAGAGCGTTTCGTAAAGTAAGTGTGGAAAATTTCAGGCTTCTAACGTTTATAATTTCCAAATAACGGGCAAAAAACCTAAAATTTTTGCTCCACTGCGCACTTCTGCTCCGACCGATTTGGTCCATTTTCAATACCAACCTGTTTCCAACGTTTCTATTAAATGTGAATTTGATATCTTAATTTTTGAGTCCTTGAGAATGGCAACAGCACACAGCACACAGCACACAGACACATAGACGGACGGTCATGGCTAAATCAGAATATCGGGCTGATCAAGAATATAGAAATCAGAATATCGGGCTGATCAAGAATATATATACTTTATAGCATCTCTGAAGGTTCCTTTAGGCTCTTACATATATTTTGGAAAAACACAATATGAGTAAGCCCCCATTTTAGAGTGGTGGGTACAACAATATTTACGATTCTGTTGTTTCCGAACTACGCTTTATTGTATTTTGTTTAGTGCTTATTAACTAAACCACGTTATGGGGCTTGTTTTTCGTTTGTTGTGAACTTAAAAGATTCAAAAACGGACGAAGTCGTGGAAACTAAGCTATAAAAACACACACACACTCGCATGCAAACATTGTGGGGCAAGGCAATAGCTTGATGGATGTGCGAAGGATGGAAGGCGCCACAACCAAAATTTGCACTAAAAATCTGTCTTGCGTATCTTGCAAACCCAAATGTGGTTGCAAAATATGTAACGGAAAGTGCGATTCAAAAACGTGTCACTTACCTAGGATGGACTTAGTACTAATAAGCAAATTCTAAAATAGCATTGGTCGCGTGTCACGGGTAATCCACGTGTCGAAAAAAGCGGCAATCTGGGCGTTCGCATCAACAGCGTTCCTGAATTCAGAGGGAGAACGTAGTGGTTTCGTAAAGACGAGAACGAAGGATATTGTCTGCTACAGGTGCTGCGCATGCTAGAAACGCTCGTAAAATTTGCTTGTAATAAGCGATCAATCATAATTGTAGGCGATTAGAGGCAATTATGGATGTAAAGATACGTTCGGAAAAGCAGGAACAGGTCACATAGACGTCGCGTAAATGACGACCAGGCTGAGTGAAGCGATCACTAGGCTATATTTCCCGACATCGAACTTATAGAAGGCTGGGGAAGTAGTCGACCCAAATCTACAGATCCGAAATGGAGAGATCCAAGCTTCAACGGGGGTGTCTTTAACATTATTACGGACTAGCATGGGATGAAAGAAGGCACAGTAAGCAAACGTTTGCATAACGTGAAACAAGAGGCAGCGCTGAAAGCCACGAGGAGAAAACATTAGCCGCAGTGGTAACCTTGGCTATCATAAAGACAAGCCCCCGTTCCCGTTAAAATGATGTGCCGTATGCTGATGGCCACACATCGTCTTAGAGTTTTAAGCCAGACATGTGCTGGATGCACATTGGGACATGACATCCATCAGATATGTTCGAGCTGCGTGAATGTTGAGGAGGATGCAGATTCGAGCAAGGGCGGCTCTAAAACGATGTGGATAATGTACTCCGTAACAGATTGGCAGTACCGAAATTTCGAGCCCTATAGATGCCTCTCTAATAAGGGTGTTCAGAGAAAAATAAGTGAACGAAGCTTAAGCTAGTAACAGAATACGCTAAAATGGATTATAACACTGCAAACAATATGTGGAAGTAGTTTCACAAGCAACCGACATTGCGGCTGTTAAAGCTCTTACGTGCGAAAGTATCAACCTTCTAAAACTTATGTATATAGGAAAGACTTTTCGTGGATTATATGGGATACCATGCTACCAAATGAAAGCTCTCAGTCTAGCTAATAGGAAAATATTCGGAGGTACTTAACATGAACATCGCAGAAGCTTCCAAAGAAGTGATATTCGAAGATCGTCATTTGTAAAACAGGCATCTACTAGTTATATTAAGAATTTCAGAGTGTATTCTAAATCGCGTATTGAAAAATTTGTCCACGAAAAACCATTGCGAGAGCTACTTTTTGCGTTCGTTTACAATGAACCATAAATAAACTCATGAGAGTCTTTTGATGCACGCTTCAAGAATACTTCGCAGCGTTAACGTCGAATAATTGAATCAACTCATTATCATGGATGAGTATATCATAGCTTGAGATTGAGACAAAGGAGGACTCAAAACAGTTGACTGTAATAGAAGAATAAGTTCCAAAAAGAGCACACAGTTGATCTGCTAGCAAGGTTATGAAGTCATTTTTTTTCGATGCGCGATATTAATCATGTTTAAAAAGGGGAAACATGAGACTATTACGTTTTTGAGACATCAAATGTAAAAAAAATGGCCAAATTTGGGGAAAGAGAAAGTATTGCTTCATTAGTCAAACGAATTGCTTCCATACGCCCGATTTGTTTGCCCGATTTGGCGTCCTGAAGGGATGTAGTCTGCGGTTGACGGCTGTCGTAAGGAGCTCAGCTGCGTTCGTGGCAGGAAAATTATTAATCGCTTGGAAAAGAGCGTCGAGTGAAGGGAAAAGTGAAAAGAAAAGTGCACCTAATACTACGCCAATAATAAATTAAACTTTTTAAAACCGATTTTGCTGATAATGCAAAGAAATGATTGAGTGGAATATTGTTAGTTCCAGCAGCTTCGCATTAATATTTTTCCGACTTCACACCTCTGAAATTGAACTAAGAAGCCGGACGTCTGGAGATCGGTCAAACGGAGATTCACTGTGCAAAAATAGATGCCTTTGCACGCTTCTAAGAGTGATAAAATTAATATGAATTCTCCATACAACGCTAATTGCTTTAACACATTTTCATACTTATTGTGAAATGGAGCCGCACGACTTTATCATATAATCGTATAGATAGATATATATTAATCAGGAGTGCATCACGTAGATGTTATCGTCGAATACACACTACCACTGCATCATAGCAGCATAAATGAAATGAAAAAAAAATAATAAATAAATAAATAAATAAATAAATAAAAATAACAGGCCATCTGTTGGTGGCAATCTGAATGAAGACAACAACAGCTTCTTTATGTATATGCGTGCATGCATTTATTTACCTCATTTCGTTTATATGTAACTATTTTTATTCAGCGTTAACACATTTTAATTATAAAGAATTGAATTTATTGTCATTTCTGCGTCGCGCATTTGACATTTTTATTAAAACTTATGTTAATATTCATGTTAATGCGGTTTTAATCGAAGAATCGCGATCGCTCAGCGTCTTTACCGGCAACATTGTTGTGTATAGCTGATTATATAGAGGCCGGTCTACATTGTTTACTAGTCAGAAAAATTCATAATCATCACGCGCACACTCGTACACGCACCTGCATGTGTGCATTAATAAGACCGATATAAAAATTGATCCTGAACTTTTAAACTTCTCATTTTATATATATAATAGACTTACATACATAGACTTACATTTGAACTTTTATTTCATTTGTAAGTTCGGTTATACGGTTCGTCTCAGTATAGAAAAACTATGACTTAAAATGAATGTCGAATACTCACTCCCTACTTTTATAAATTTTATTTGCTTCAGACTTTATAATGATCCTGATAAATAATTATGATGTTTTATTATAGACTCACTGTAAGTCAATATTTTCTAGAGTCTCCAAGTACAAATGTAATTTCAATGAAGAACTCGTTACTTCAAATTTGTCTTTCCATCTAGAGTTTTGCAAACCGTCGTGTATACGGAATTAAATAAATCACTTTCAAATCTTACGCCGATGAAGGACAGACAGACTTCTTAATAGAAATATGTTTGTTTGCTTTTCGGCTTCTCACACTGTACAAAAAAGCTAGAATATATGTGCATATATGGGTGATATTTATAGAAGGCTCCAATTTTGAAAGGCATGCGATCGACGGAGTATGTAAAATATAGAACACATAATCGTCAGATCCTGAGTTCGATCCTCTTCCTCGTTTAACAAACATTTTTCTAATCAACTATTGATCCTCTTTATCTATTCAAAATTTTCTATACAAAAAAATAACCTTTTAAATCCATAACTGACCCCTATAAACGTGTTTTGGATTTGAAAAGTGGGAAATTTGGTCAAAAAGAAAAAATTTAATTTTTCTGGGCTTCGCATTTCGATACATAGTTTATGTGTTCAAATTTGTCGAGTGGTCGAGTAACGACAAGAGGAGGAATGTTGGCTAACAAATCAGCTTCTTCCCACTCATCTTTGAATTTTACCCGAAACGAGTACCTACAGATACACACATAAGCGCCTGTGTGTCGACCTATGATTTAACGTAAACTTAATTCCGCAGAATTGAACATTTAATAGAGTGTACAAAATAATTTCACAAGAGCCTACCGAGTAGATGATTACATACCTTACCGTTAACACTTTAAAGCCAAATAGGGACGAAAATGAAAAATTCACGATTAGAAGAATCGACACCCTTTCATTTTCTGGGCCTGAAAAGATGAAAGAAATTATGTTCGTTGGGCAAAATATATATTCGAAGTGTCGAAAGATGTAGTCAAGGACATAGGCTTTCTAAAGCTGTGTAAAGAATACGTCACTGCAGCCGATATCCGTGTCATACACACTCCCTATATCTGACCAAAATTAGAGGTTGGCTCGCATGTATGGGCGGATGCCTTCAATTTTAGCTTGGAGACACTTGACCGCGTAGAGCGAAAATACTTCACTGCAACCGATATGCGTACCATTCACGTCGTCTATATCCGGCGACAATAAGAGCATAGCTCGCATGGATTGGCGAGAGCATCCACATCTTCCTTGGAGATCCTCGACCGCAAACAGCGAAATTCTAAGATATTCAGGGACAACGATATTACGTTCAAAACTCTTGATAGCTTTGAACATAAACACAATGCAAAGATAAGAAACCAATTAAGTGCTTTAACAGAGCGAAACGGCTGGCACAGGACACATCTCTTGAGTGGCTGGTTACATAATATTAAAAAACACATCCCGTTCTTAAATATCAATAAACGCCCAACTAGTAAAACCTATTAGAAGAAAAAAAGAACTTTCTTCATAGTGTTATAAGTATTTCACAATTAACGTATCATCGAAATTAATCGACTTTCAAATTACGTTAGTGTTACTTATAAGTTGATTTAAAAATAATCACATGGATGTTATGGCTTTTGCTTTCTATATGGATTTGATTTAAAACCATTTCAATAAATTAGTTTGAAACAGGCTATCTAGACGCCCATAATTCAGATTAGCAAAAGTCGAACGTTCTTACGCTCTTCAACATGTGTCTCGTCTTAAGTATACGCAGCCTATAGCGGAACGAATCGATTCAGAATCGTGTTACTGAAATCGAATATGTCGTCCACACTACCCACGACAGAGTGCCTGAAAGCCTGCTTGAGTGGTTGAACGTCTATCATTGGTAAAGGCCCGTCACGACCTGAAACTGAAAAACGTTATGTGCGAAGCAGTCGCGAAGTCGCTGCCTGAAAATAGAGAAACGTCAAATATAAGCGCGCAGTTGCTATAGCTGCGAAGACATTGGGCACTTTGCCAATGAATGTCGACCCTGCCCGAAGCATGCATGGTCCACACGGACCGCCAAAGGACGTTCGTCTAAAGAAATAATATGATAATGATTCCAACCCCGATCTCTGAGTGAGACTGCATCGAGTAAGCCTTTAGTTGAAATACAGCTTCGGACCTGAGAGGTTGCCACTGACAAAGCCATCAGGTGCGTTTCAATAAACGTTCTTTACATTAAACATGAATTCCTCAAGAAACGCATGTATAAAGCGGTACTAAGCATGAACCTAACGGCAAACCTTGACTTTCTATTGGATCTAAAGGCGCAAGTAATACAGTATGCCGACATGACTACACCGCTAACTGTTGGTTGTATCGAGACAAATCTTAAAAAATCTCATAATATCGCAGTAGTCTATGCGTTCGTACGATTCATAGACTATGTACCCAATAGGCTAACCAATAGGTAAGGAAACCAAAAATTTAGGTAGGAAAGCTTCGATGTCTTACCAGTGTAAAAAAAATCGCGAAAAATATAGGCACGGACGTGAGACAGCTGTCTAAAGAAACGTTTTTGACGCAAACCCTATGCAACGCGAAGTTAACCGTTTCTAATCTGAATGCCGCTATTAAACGGCCTAAATGAGATCGAATTAACAGTTCAAGTTCTATAATGAAAATACAGTGGACTGATTACTAAAAGTTTGCACCCGAAAATGTCTGTGGCGTATATGACACAGTGCTCACAATGCTTCATGCACCATGCTTCTGCGGGTCAGTAGTCATAAAAAAAAAACACAATGGCCCGCGCAGAAGGCACTTTGACGTGTTAAATGTGAAAAGTCATGAAATAGCTATGAAGGGGACATATAACGACATATTCGACATAAACTTCCAAAAAAAGTCAGTCCGATATTTCTCGATCGAGAAAAGAGTTTTGGGTGGACTGCGTTGACAAGCTAAAAACTGAAGAGGCTTGTTAAGTTGTGAGATGAAGTTGGGCTATGTTCTGCAAGCGAACTTAGGTGATAAAGAAGGAATAGTTGTGTGCACCGTGCATTGTGTAAAAAGCAACTGTCAAAATGTAATTAAGTTGGGAAGCGCGAAACAAGATTACCACGGGGATGCATGACTTAATCAGTGCGTCTAAGAGGATTTCATCTGGATCAATAAGAATCTTGATTAGAAGGAATTTATTATTGTGGTTTTAGCATTTCACCGAAAAGTGACCCACACCGGATGCTTTTTTTCACTAAAGGGGATGGGCTCATATGATTAGGATTACAGATTAAAAACCGTAACCGTTAACACTTGACACAGTGTGTTGTAAAGTAGATTGTGCGAGCATTTGCTGTCTGTGTTTAACTAGTAAACCATTCAAGTTTTCCGGTGGCTATATATTTTCGTTGTTCCTCGCGTCTTCTTGGGAGCGCTGGGAGGTTGAACAACTCGAATGACGTGAATTAAGCAAACGAACGCATTTGAAGTAGGTTTTGAACAACTAGGCTACTAGTTGTGCCTCTGTCTTCAATTGCCTGAGTCGCGAATTCTCTTTCCAAGTGGCAAATTAAGCGTCTGGGTCTTATTTGATGTTATTATTACTTTTTTTATATTTATGTCTTCACTATCTTTTTCTTTCAGAAATGAAAGCTACCTTAAAATATTATTTCAATTTTGTTGTTGATTTTTTTTATCTGATGTCAGCCATGAATCGCTTTGCAGTTCTGCAGATATATAGTATTACGACCCATTGCATTTGTTTATAGGTTTCTGGATAATAATAATTGTAGAGTTTTTATTACAATACTTATGGAAAGACCGTTATTATGATTATTCTGATTATTATTTGTATCATTTTTGTTGTTATTGAAGGGTTTTTCCACAAGCACATCTTAATATTTGAAAAAAAAAAAACGAATATACGAAAAAAAAAACACAAATGTTTGCAAATTATTTTTTCCATTACCCCCCCGTTTTGGCTATGGATGAATTAGTAAATAATTACAGTCAATCTCTTCCTTTTTCGTGGACGCAGCATCGACTTGATGATTAACAAATTGTCCGATGATTATTTTTACTTTTTCGAAATTGTCGTTAATAATAATGATAGCCCGAGTAAATTTCCAAAAGGTTTTTAATGTTTGAAAAGTGTGAGGATCCACTACGAATCCTTCTTACATTCTTAGAGATATCGTTCGAAAGTGTTGAGTTATTGCTCACTGCACTACAGTAACATTATGTGTTATATTATATTAGTGTACATTGTGTTACATTATATTACATTACATTATATATATATATATATATATATATATATATATATATGTTAGTATTATTTATAGTCATAAGAAAAGTAGTTATAATATAACTCTTACCTGTTAAATGCTAAAACCTAATGAAAAGGCAGTTAGCATAATGGCAGAACATATCACTTAATGTATGTATGAATACTTTAAGGTTTGATTAAACATTTTCACCAAAACGACACTGTAACGAAATTGGCCATGTTGCTCTCCAATTTGCAATAAATAGATAAACTTCCGGTTGACGAGGAATAAATTCGGATTACTAGTTAATGAAATTCGATGAATTCACGTGGCATGGTGCTAAGTGCAAGCACATGTTCTTCACCGTACATATTTACGAATTTGCGCATATATTTTTGCAAACGTTCTGATAAAATTTATATACCGCCTTAGCTCATTGCTTACAATTATATTAATGTTTAAGATGAAGTTCACACAGTAGAGCATTATGAATACACATTTGAGTGTTTATATTAGTCAGCATGTGTATATCTAAATGTATATTTATATATAGAATATATATATATATATATATATATATATATATANATATATATATATATATATATATATATATATATATATATAAATATACATACATATATTTATAATATACGTATATATGAAGTGTTATGTGTATAAATAAATTCCTGGAGTTATATACAATAAAATATTTAATTTAATGTTTATCTTATTTTTGTTATTCAATTTGTGCAACATTGTATTACAGTGTACAAGTACACTGCAAAAAAAACCAAACTGTACGTGTTGAAATTTATCGGATATGATTTTCGATGAGTTTTATGTTAGATTGCATTTCGCTGTAAAAGGGAACATAAATACGTTTAATGTTTCTTTGCATATTTTATTATATTTGGCGTCGTTAGGTATACGTTAGGCAAACATTTGACCGTGTGTCTGCATTTGTTGTAGATTTTCTTTTTTCCGTGTATATACAACTTATGTTCACATGCAACCATAATGCATACATACATACATACATACACTGAATGTCGATATATGAATGTGAATGCAACAAACATTCAATGCTCGATTAAATACCACCACTACCTCGGTCTGTCGTATGGCAGGGTGCATCGATGGAGTTTTGTTTATATTATCGAAGCTGTTTACGTTTGGATGTCTGGTGTTTCTGTTACTTTGTTGTGGTCATCAGCCTCATTTTTTTTTTAGAAAGAAACTTTAGACGTTAAAACGGTTCGCTCAGATCCATAAGAAATAAACTTTAAACATCTGCGTTTTTAGCATTTCGTACTTTATTATTTATTTATTTATTTATTATTATTTTTTTATGTAGATTTTCATTTATACAGGCATATGTTTGTATACAGAATTAAAAATATATACGTAACATGTATAGCCTTTTTGACAGCCGACATCTTATGAGGGAATTGTATTAGCTTTGCCATACCGTTTGTGTAAACGACGACATGTGGCAAAGCTGCTATACAATTTATATACGTTATTGATTAATATGATATTTTAGATTGATTTAATTATAGCTGTCGATCCATCTGTCTCGAATTTGAGTAACTTGACTTGCGGGATCTAAGTAGATTTCGAAGACACCTTTGTCGATAAGCATTCAATAGTCGAAAAGGACCAAAAACGGCTTCCGCGCAAAGCATAGCGCAAGTAAGAGAAATAGTAGAAGTATTTACCGGGGCTTGAGGTCAACGTCTTCAAAAGTAATTTGAACCTTTCTTTATAAAGTAAAGTGTTATTTAACAAAAAAATTTTAAACATCATTTATATATGTTAAGGCACTATTAAGGAAAATTTGGAAATTCTAATTTCCAATAATTTTGACACGTGTAAATAAAAGTCGACCAAAAATTTGGCCACTCTAGCTACAATTTAGTAACTTTGTTTAACAGTTAACAGTTCAATTCCCTGGAAAGAAAGCGATAAGTTTTCTATTTCCCGTCTATACTTCTAGTAGTGAGTATTTAGTATTTGTGACACAAAATTAATATGAACTTTTTATATGTCATAAATTGCTTCTTACCTATATAAAAATAATAAGCACATATATATTTGTTATTGTTTTTTTTTTTTGCTTTACTCTATATTCGCGTATATATTTTGTGATAACTTACGAAGGAGTAGAATAAACAATAATAAATTTTATATGATTATTATAAACGAACATTGTCGTTATCGTAGACTTCAATTTAAAGAAATTTAGAGCTTTGATTACTATAATATATAATAACCTTACCTTACCTAGAAAGAAGTATTTACATTTGAATGCCATTGTCAGTTTTCTTATTCTGAAAACTAAATTTTAATCAGGCTTAAAAATATTATAATTACGAGTAAAATGCGTAATTAAAAACTTTGATTTCATTTCTCGTTATGTGCTCTTTTACATTTAGCAAAATTTCCGTAACGATGCACTAATGTGGCTATTCTCTATCACAGTCAGACAGACTGATTTGTTTCATGATTCATTTTGGCATTTTTCTTATCGCTTAAAAATCTCAATCAAATCGATGAATCCAAGCGAATATATATAGCAAATATTGCAACCACTCGTCGTGTGCGAGAAAAAAACTATTACTCTCTCTTGTCTAAACTAATTTTCTAAGAAAATGTAATGTTCCACTGATTGAGACTGGATTGAGACTAGGATTCTCCTACCAAATTTTACGGCTTCAAAAGTAATTGATTAGCAAAATGGCTTTTTTTGCGTCCGACCCGAACAACCCAGTTCAGTTCAGGATGCGAACTCTATCACAACAATTGAGAATAACATGATCAGATCAATGTTAAACAGTTTTCTTGTTCATTTTTGCACATGTTTCCTTTTCTTTTCACAATGCGGCGATCGCAGACACCGGCAAAGAACATTCGTGCACACAACGATGGTGAAAACGTACAAAAAATTGGTCAAATTGACAAATTGATCGATTGAGGTGATATTCAAATGTATGTTTTTTATCCAAAACTATTGTGGCATTAAAATGCAGTGACATGCAAAAAATTCGCAATAAATAATTTGCAAATATTAACCTTTACTTTATTCTTAAATTCAATAAAATCGTTTGCTTGTGTTGATCAAAAGTCGGGTTAATTTACTATTGTGCCACATCTTTCCTCAAGATTGCAAACCTGAATAAAGGCGATAAATTGCTTGGGAGATTTGCGCTAAAGACTCTCAAGATAATGCTAATAGCTTAACTGAACAGTTGAACAGCCGGTGTCGATAGTTTTGAAAACATGTTTTCGCCGAACCCATGTTTAAAACTGTATATTATTATTTTAATTGCTATCCGAAGTTAATCGCAATACGAAGCCAACAAATTAATTTAACCTTTCAAGGAATCCTTTTTTATACTTATATCTATATAAAGCTTTCACTATTACTAAAAAAATCGTAAGTTCATAAGACGGACTATGTGAGAACCATTTTTAATTTACAAAATAACCAACGTGCTCTCAAATTGTATTCAAACATAACTTGGGGACAGAGGTAGGAGCAAATTTTGAAAAATCAAGAACGGTAAGGCAAGGTTTGTTCGAAAAGCGATTGCAACGTAATTTTTTAAATAAAATTCTATTCTACCTTTTCTTAATCGTATTAATGAGAAAGAACGCTCATAGCTTTTTCGTAATGCAAAATCGCCTCCATTTATTTATACCCAATGTTCCGATCATGTCTCCTTTTTATCTTGAACACTTGAGTGCAAAATGTAGGCCAATATCTGATACCTTTGCATAAAAATGTTTGAGCGCTATTTCATATGTATTGAGCAATTTATTTCATTATTTCATCAATTCATTAGTTACGTTTAAATAATTAACTGACATTAATATAATGTAAGAAAAAGTGGCAAAGAGCTGCTAACATGTAGGAACGTAAGTGTTCCACTACTACTGCGTATATATAAATATATAAAGTAAAACTAAGTAAGAGCATTATAGTCGGGCAACGCCGATCATTACATACCATCATTCCATGCAGAGCCATAATTTTCATGAAAGCCCGCATATTGGAAGGTTAGACTTTCTCCCCATATAAAAGTTTACGTTTCGTGATAGCGCTTGTGTGATCAAAATTCCTCACTGTTAATATTTTTATTTGCAGAAACGCTCCTATGAATTAATTTTCATCATATGATATTAAAACTTAAGCCTTTCTTCGAAAAATTAACTACTCATGGGAAATCTTATATGGAGTGGGGCCAAGGAATAGATCCATTTGGTTTAAATAAGGTCCGCTTAATTTTGTTACCTAATTGCTATCTTGATTAAATTTTGATTACAAAAAAACTAAAAATTGAGCCTTTTTGGCATACAACGGTTTAGGGGTCATGACAATCCTCATATGCGGCGGTATCCAAAAAATAGACCTATGCGGTCCAAATTCGGTAAACTAGATTTCTTTGTCAATTTACTATTATGAAGCAATTTTCCCCATGAAAGATTGCAAAAACTTTTTAACACATAGAGATTCACTTTCCTTAGGAACGGTTATAAGAAAGGAATTCAAAAAATTAACCCAAAGTTTTCGCAGAAATACTTAGCCACTTTTGTCGAAAAATTTTGAAAATTTTCAATTTTTTTCCATATAATGACCTACCAGAATAGGACGTTAGGAAGTGGTCGAAAAAGTGGTCCCATTCAAACCATTTTCATAAGTGTTCCTTCTTGTACCAAATTTCATCATATATATTAAAAATTGCGACCCACAGCTTGAAGATAAGCTTACAAGAATACACGTCATACGAATAAAGAGACATACGAACAGACAGGTAGGTGGGTCTCTCTCAAGTTCTTCTACGTGCTACATACGTCCGCATCAACTTAAGATGCCCTGCACCACAAGTGGTGTAGGGTATAATAACGGTTAACTCATCAAGTAATTATAGTTATATTAGCAGCATAGCCGAGGAGATAAGACTCGTGACTGTCAAATCGGCGTTGGCGGGGTCGGATCTCAGTGCGGTAAGCCGTATTTTGTAGTTATTTAGACTTATGTTGGCTTGTTATTACTTTCAGCCTAAAAATATTGTAAAAGGCTTACTCTGAAATTCGCTGTTGCTTCTGAGTGCTGGTCTTTCTAATGATATCATAGCGTCTAAGCCTTCAATCTTAAAAAGTGTTACTTAATTCAACTGAATGAAAACAATAAATAAATAAATAACTATTCTTACATGACTTATTGCAAATAACGTAGTTATTACACGACTCACTATACTCATAGTGCATAAGACAGTTTACTTTTAGCATTAACGATCTTGTAGAATCGCTCTACGGTGATTTAAAATTTACTCTTAATAGCTTATACACATTTAAAGAATTGAATTCCAGTCATCATCATTATTTTTCGTGCTTATTGAACCATCAAGAACAGGTAGACTTATCAGCAAGCACTACTTTTAATGGGACGGATCCGCTAATATCAGGCGACGGATTGCGCGTTCAAGCTATTGAGCACATTATAGACCGCCTTTTTGAAATCAAGATTTTTGGAATACCACTGCTTACCATTATACCCCAATTAAGCAACCGGCCCGACGATGAGTTGGGCAAGAGTTGGGCAAAAGAGATCTTCCTCTAATAGAAGGGCTTCGTACACAACATGATTGTATCCGCCACATTTTTAGAACACAAGATTCAAAAAAAGCTATTTTTACACTGAATTAAGGGTAAGAAGCGATGTTTAATATAATGTCAAGAAAAGCCTCACATACAGCACCATTAGAGACAGCAAAGAGTTAGGTTTGATTATCTATCACTTTCCAACTAGCTCTAGATATAAAAATGTTTATGATTCGTCTTCATTTTTCCACAAACGCGACCAAGGGATTCAAGAGCAATCTGGGATGGTATTGGGATGGCATAATGAATTGCAATAAATAGTCTACATCCCCTCTGTAAAATGTGTCAGGTGTAAGTCTTAAGAAATCTGGACCACGTTTCACTAAAGGCGAAGATATGGTAACTGCATTCAATGAGGTCGAGAAGCGTACTCCTCAACTTCGTGAATTTCGGTGCAATCGAGTGCTATTGGGCAATATTGATCTTGAAGACGTTGCATTTATTAAGATTCAAAAATGGGAGCTTTGGACCGAAATAGCGCTTTACGGTGCTTGACTTCAGAGGAGACTCTAGAATTAGTTCCCATTCAGTATTGTTGGTTGTCAGTCGCTAAGATTGCCTAAGAGTCTATAAGTCTTGTAGAGATTTATTGATTTTAGATAGAGACGACTGCTTACACTCAACGGGGAAAAAGGCTTTGTCGTACCTCTAACAGCAGGCTTTGCTGCAGCTGCATAACTGACTTCCTCACAACCATTTGAATTTGTTTTATCAGTATTTGGAAAGGTTTACTGCTTTTGCTTTGGAAGAGTTGCGGCATTAGCAATTTCTCCTGGCTTCTGGGTAGATTCATCGGAAACCTTTAGAGGCATTATAGATGGTGTGAATTGCTCTACCCTTAAGACCAGCAAATTTAGGAAGCCATGGCGTTCGAATAACCCAAATCTCATCAGGCAGTGGAAGCCACGACTACTTTTTGCTACACAACTTGCCTAGATTCACTCAATCATGATTGACAGACGGAAATTAAAGACCAAAAACAAAAAACGATGGACTTATTATTAACCTTAAATACGAACATGATAATGGCACTGAATTCGAATATTTATTATGTAAAGAAAATTATAAAAGTATTACGTTTTGATGTTAATGGATGAAGCTACTGCAAAGCTGATCGTAGAGCAATAACGATGCAATTATTCGTGGCTGGTACCTATGTTCTCTGGTAGATGGTTGCGTTGATAATTGCTGTTGCATAATGAAGCAGATGTTGAGGGTGGACATTGTTGTTGGTGGTTGTAATTGATGGGGCTGATTGTGGGTGGCGGTTAACAGCGTTACTGCTATCGTATTATTCGAAGCGATCCTCACAGCCGCTAAATTCTAATGCAACAGTTGTATTATGATGTCGCCACTGTTGATTGACTTAATGTTCAAACTAGTGTTCTTAATGTTATTATTTTCAGTAATCGGTAAATTTATTGAAGTTTTATTGACAGAAGGAAAGAAGTAAGCCGCAAACAGCTGACTTTATGAATTGTTATCCTAAGGAGTACAAGGGCTCTAATTAATTACATTTTTAGGCTGTTTAGGTTATGTGAGCGCACAAAAGCGTTCAATAATTTGCATATCGTTACAGACAGGAACACAAGATGCAAATTAATTTTTATTTGGAAAGAGAAATTCCACAGCAAAGGTGCATGATTACAATGATATTATTATTCCTCATTCTGGGAGTATATGAGAAAAATTTTTAAATAAAGCAAAAATCACATGGATCACATGCCAGAGTTGCCATTAGTTAAATGAAATCATAGTTTGGTCAAGTTGGTTTAGGTAGCTACATAGTTTTGCGAGTTTCCATGGCTGCAAACATAATTTCAAAGAATTCGCTGATTATAACACGTGATCACGCCTATGTCGCATTTAAACCAACTTTATCCCTAAAAAGTCATTATGACTCGAAAATGAATTGTTGTTAACTATTATCGGTTGCCAAGCTTACGCATGTTTGCGATGGCTTAGGGGTTCATTTGCAATTTGGTCATGTACCGGTTGTGGGTGTGGCTCCGTGCTAATTGTGTACATGCGTTTTTTCTTTTTTCCTTCTTATTTGTTTTATTACACTTATACTAAGTTTTAATAATAATTAATTTAAGATTTACTTTAAGAGTCATTTGAACTCGACTGTCATTTGTTTTAGTCGAGTTCCTGTATAACTAGAATAATTAAATAAATAAATAAGTAAATAAATAAATAAATAATCATCGTGATTAGTTAATTAAATGCGTTTTATGAGCAGCCGTAATTATCTGCAATCTGAAATCTGTTTTTGTGGAACGAGCATATGCATAATTGGACTTTGAAATTTTTCAAATTTCTCCCTTAGAACATGGCAAATTTAGTTTTTGCTAGTCAAAAGCGAATCGTTTCCTTGATTAAAGGAAACCTTGATGTAAGCGAAGTCACTCAAAATACATTTATTCAATATTAGTACGCATCGTTTAAAGGCTGACATTAAAATTCGGCAACGAGCAAATAATAAATGAATACCATGCATAATGACGAAAGTTTACCATAAGATCTTAGCGAATTCGGTTCAATATAGTCGTTTGAAATTTCGTTGTATGTTTTCAATAATGATTTCAGTAAAAAATGAGATCCCCTTAATGCCATTTAATGCCTGAAGGAATTATTCGAAACAGCAATATCTGTATATATGAATAAACGAATATAAAGACTTACGTATACAAATGTGTGCATATGTACAACTATATTCATGAAGCAAGGAAGAATCAAGAAAAAAAAAGAGAACATTTCCACCAACCAAAAATCTTTATTTTCATGTGTTTTCCTTCTAGGCGTACACTTGGTTAGAAAACGAACCCAAAACTGGCTTTGCAGAACGAAAAACAAAAAAAAAAAAAATAAATAAATAAAAAAAAAATAAAAAATACAAACAATAGCTAGCGGAGAAGCTATATTTTGGTTAGGCCGAATTTTAACTCCCAATGATTAATTTTTTATCTATAAACCAATTACTTATAAGTAATTGAAATGTTCTTCTAACGCTAGAAGCTCCTTCAGGTTTTTATTTATATACATCTATTTTTTTATAGCAAGCTATCTGGCATTGATCTGATTAAAATAACAACAACTGCAATATAGATATGTATTGGTGGTTACATGATGTGACGAGTTACAAAAGGATTGAAAAGCGTAGTATATCCTGCGTCCGCTGAGTATAAGGATGACAAAAGACAAGAAGTTTAAAACTAAGTAATAGTGTGCGGAGAAAGATGTATGCGTAAGTACGTACGTATATGAATATTACTTATGTATGTATATATACGTACGTATGAGTGTGCATCCATGTACAACATTCTGTTAAAATGGCGAATTTTGAATTTTAGAAAGGTCCCGGCGCTTTTTTCATCAATGTTCATTTAAATACGTATGTACGTACGTATGCGTGGTGCTTGTGTAAGTTTTTACTGGACCACAACAAAAAAAAAACTCTAAGTTTATATGGACACGTATAGTTTCTATGTTCGTCCATTTGTGGAGCTGGGGAAAAACACAATAACTACACGGTATGAGGATATTTCCACTCCTACTTTGGCGAAACCGAATGTTGTTCCAAAAAAGACAACAAGCTTGTTAAATTTCTAAATGATCCATACATGTAAACGCATACATATATATATACAAACACATTCACGCATATATATATACATATATATGTAGATGCGAGAATCACCATAAATCCGGTAGAGACTGAAAATGGGAAATTTTCTTGTGTATTTCCTGCACATTTTCCGTTATCGCAAATATTGCCTCTATACGCAGGGCATTGCAGTCTTCGCTTGTCCAATGTTTGGTTAGCTGTGAGTAAGTGGATGCGTATGTGAGTGTAGGTTTATCATCGGCGTACATGGTCATATTTTCTAATACTTAGAAAGTACGTACATAAGCACGCATACACACATACGCACACGCGCGCATATATGCATGTGTATGGAACATATACATACATATATATATATATATATACATATATATATATATATATACGTATATATATATATATATATATGTGTATACCTAAGTTCACTTTTCAAAAGTGTGCGTGTTTATTTCTCTCATGTCATATATATATTTGCGTTAGTTCGTATGGCTGTGTACATGTAAGTACGTATGCAAAATCTTACAGTAGTTATAGCGCATTTTCTATGTGTAGTTGAAATACCAAAACGGATTCTCATACATGAAAACACACTTTGAAATGTACGTACGTACGTATGTACATAGGTATGTATGTTCTTCGCCTGGGAAGGCAAAACAGATACGAACGCAAATACATATTACGAGTCGTATGTGTAGAAGCGATGCTTGTAGGTTCATATATAGGTATGTAAGTACGTACACACGTAAATACTTATGTATGTATGTCCAAATGCATACATTCTGTCTAGTTAGTTTTGCTTTAGGGAAAGGGTGTCATTTCGTTTTGAATGTTTTTGCGTTTTGACTGGTCATTGGTGTTCAAAGTGCTGCGTCGATTTCCGTTAGATTCTATTCTTTCTAGTTTTTCACTGCTTGTGCTCGCATTTCCACATACATATTTACCTGCGTATGAGTGTGTGCATTCGTTAAATAAATTTTATAATTGGGGTTGCTTTCTTCAAATTTCCTTCGTGCTACGTCCTCTTCGCAACCTACGCACGTAGTAAGATTTTTTCAGAAAAACTATTTCTTTCTTTTCCTTTGTTGTCTTTTCGTTTTCGTTTTCGTTTTCGTTTTCTTTTTTTCTTTTTTTTTTTTTTTTGTACCTTAATATGTTGTTTTTTCGTCCTTTGCTTTATCGCGTCCGTTATGGTCACACAACACATGAACGTATATAGATCCATAAGACCAAAAGACTTATGAGTCGATGAGGTGCGGTACCACTCTATTCCGTCAATCAGTTTCATACTTTTTCTTGTCTATGAATTTCTCTTTTATTGACATATGTACGCTTAAAAGAATGTGGAATGACTTATACATACGCATGCAAATATATATGCACATGGTATGAGAAGTGCCTGCTTATAAGACAAATAAAAATAAACGAAGGCAAATGAAAATTTTTGAATTTCCCTACGCACATACGAAGACTTACATAATATTTTTACGATGCATTAATTCATTAACGTTGATCGCTATTAGCGACCCTATTACACAATTCAACTCAACGATTAGCATGCCATGTACCACCATCAGTGAATACAAACATACATATGCACTTTTATGCACACATCTGAGTATAGGCAGCACACGTATTATATTTTACATCTATCTGAGAGTAACTTTCGTAATGAGAATAAATCCCACTATAATATTTTGCAGAAAATTCTAGGCTCCTATTGCAACCACACTCTCTACACACTAACATGACTAAAACAATGCCTTTCGCTTACACGCACGCATCTAAACACAAACACATATATGTGCACAGTTATACGTAAATTGTATATACTTGGCAGCTACGTATGTACAATAGAAGTGCAAGTGTATTTAGAAGTTTGTATATCTATGCATACACATACATTCACCTATATACGCGATTTTCAGAAGTATCCCTCTCCTGTTTCTCGTACGCTCGTCTAGTCGCCCGCATATTATTTTTTTCTATTTTGTTCCTTTTTTTTTTTTAGTTTTTGTGAACAATTTCTTCGTTCGGTTCGGCACTTTGTGCGGTCGGACATTCGGTCTGGTCATTGGACCATTTTATTGTTTCTGTTGCTGCTGTTTTCTATACTTCTATAGCAGCTACGCAGTGTTCTAAAATTTCAATTAAAAATAAATCACAAATACGTTGCCCGTGGCCCACAATCCCGAAAAATAAAACCTCTTCACGAATTTAAAAGCTATATATGTGAATAACAAAACTAATGAAAACCCCTCCTGCGTACCGAACCAAAAACATAGTCGTATATGCGGCTAAAGTAAACACATCTACTAGGGACAGCGTCCAGAATTCAAACTCCGCAATGAATTAACTTAAGCTTTAGTCGAATTCTAACTGCCCACCCTACTCACAAGCGCAAGAGATGGCGAAATGCGAACAAAAAATACATATTTTTAAGGACGAGGTGCAACGAATTTTTGACATCTTCCTGCTAAGTTTCAGAGATTCGCTTCTAAATGAATAGCGCGGTACAAATGTCCAAGTAATGTGCTTTACGAAGCGTGTATAAGAAAACTAACGATGCTGCGCTATCAGTTTTTTTGCCTTCCACTGATACAATCTTTAATTTCGTGGACTGGAGACGAAAGTTAACGATTTTTAAAATTTATTATTACAAACGCAGTAAAGAAAACCGACAGTTGATTTTGTCGTTTCCATTTATTTTATCTTATAATTTTCATCTTTCGAAACACAACTTTAGTCAGTTAGATAGGAAAAGGAAAGGCAAGCGGTCGCCCGACATCATCATCAAAACTTACTTTGCTTAAAAGTGTCTACGCGCTTAAGTGAAATGATAAACTCAGTATACCTTCATCCTTAAGACATCAAACAGTGAAAAAGAGTATGAGAGTATGGCAGGCAATCGGTCTCTTGATGTGTGGTAGGTGTAGGGTACAGCAGAAAATTGAACGCACTTTCCACACGCACCCGATTTTCTCTTATACCAAACAACAAATTCGTGCATTTCTAGTGCGTAAACTCTGCAAATTATTGTACATACATATGCACAAACATGCGAGCCAAAGGCGTAGCCACTATTTCAAAATAACTAAGAATTCCTATTCCTACATGCAGCCCATGTACGTAACTTTTATCAAAAAATGGAAAAAAAATCAAAAAATTGATTTGAAAAATTGAAGAAACGAATGCAAAAGCTTCTTGAAGTAAAACAGGGGGAAAAATTGATAAATAAATAAATTGGAAAAGAGGAAGAGAGAGTGAGAGAGAGCGAGAGCGAGAGGGACGCGAAGTTTTATATAGTGCTTTTAGCTAGTGACCAACAGAGAAATTTAAGCTATAGCAAGTTTGACGTCGTTTTGTTTACTTTTCAAAAATGTTTACGATACATTGCCATAAGATGTCCAAAAATTTCTATAGATTTATGCTATGTACAGCAATAGAAAATAATGTAACATTAGCTGAATGCAGAAAATGAAGAAAGGAAGACATTCAGTCTTATAGTTAATTTTAAGTTTCACATGTAAAAACGCTCATTACGCTCATAGCGTGTAAAAGTCTTACCTATTAAAATTATACCCTGTTTCAAAAGCAAATGTTCTATTGACGACATTACGTTGCAGTTAATTTTATATTTTGTTTTTATTTCTTTCAAGTGACGGGAGCGTTGCAATAAATATCTAAGCGGAAATTAGACGAGAAAACATATCCGTTTTTTTCAGCAATTATTGCGAAAATCTAAAAATATAACCATATCCACACACACAAACACACACAAAACCGCAGTAGCTAAGAAAATAAGGTCCAGAAAAACCTTCAAATTTTATTAGCAATAAATTTTTGATCATTTCATATATGCCTTGAAAATTAGTAAAATAATGAATGATTCTTGCACCTTGCGAAGATTGACTTTAAGCCAAATTTTGGCGTTTTCCGCTTTTCATATGTTTTTTAAAAAAGCCTCCTTGCGATCCAGAGCTAATCTTTTCAACTCACGAAATGAATATTATTTCTCTGAACTCTTACGAAAACTTATAGAATAAGTAACGACTTCCCTCACTGAACGATAATGTCGCTTGAATGCCAGCGCACTTTGGCTGGTTTCATTGCAACGACCTACGCGGAATTGAGAAATAAATGAATTTATGAATCGAAAATTTCGTCAAATTTGTTTTCCGTTTAGTAAAGTCATTGAATATAATGCCAAATGAATGTCAAGAAATTGTGACCGCTTTTCAAGAGATTTTAAAAAGAGATTTTAAAAAGAAGTTATTTCCGTCGGACATAATCTGCACTCATAAAGTTTAATTTTTGTTTTTATTTTTGTCTATAGTCTCTCTTTGTCTATATATACTCCAAGCCGTTTATATGTTTTTTGAAATTTATTATAAAAATATTTTGTTTATTTTTCCACAAAAATCGACTTTACTTTTCTGCATCGATTAAAAGGTTCAATGAATTTTTCAAAAACTCTCTAACACAAGGTCTTCCTTTGCCGTGCATTAATTTGCTAATTAGACGATGATATTCGCTGCAGAGATGCAAGAGCTGCATCAAAAATGGATGTTCAAATCGATAGTATGTTACTAATGCTTAATCGTAAAGGGGGGTGGGTCTACTTCACGGTGAGCGTTATGAAATAATTAATCTAAGCAAAGGTTTGTTTTTATGATTCTTAGCATGCTTAGCATACTGTAATACTGCACAAAAATAAATCTTCCCATAGAACTAAAAATTCGATAAAACAAATATTTGATAACACGGATTAATCGCATATCGTACAATAAGAAGCTTAACTATTGTCGATGATTGGTTTTCACCGAATTGAAAATGAATAAGATTTTAAACCAAGTTTAACCATCCAGTCACCTCTGTCCCTTGTTTCTGTCTAGGGTGAATAAAGCAGTTCTTATTGTCTCTACTCAAAAAAATAAAACAAAATAAATAATAATAATAATAATAATAATAATAATAATAGTAATAATGGCTCGTTAAAAGTTTCAACATAAAAACAATTTTTTCCTATGTCTTTATACAAGATTTCATGAGCGTTTTCTTGTAAGTAATTGTGAAAATCATTAAGCATAGGATTCGACATAGAAGTTTATTGCGAACGTGGGAAATAAATGAATGTGTTAGTCGCTCGACTTAATTTACTCAAGAACCTCTCATTTTATTTACTAATCTGTCTTATATGTTTTAAAGCAATGAGCCGAATAATTAATCCAAGGTTGTGCAGCTCATGTGATCTGATCTCTATAAGTATTAACTGATGGACTAATAACGATTGTTTCAGCAGAAGTCTTAAAAACTTAATTACTCACTTTAATGAATTAAATTTACTAAAATAGAAAATGGTCTTGGCTCTTGGGATATATGACCAAATATGACCAATCAGATGAAACTTTCTAAAATAGAATATGTGAAAATGATCCGTACCGAACCGTAACGAATATTTCTTTTCAAGATCGAAATGCCAACCATAATAACTTAGTTCGTAGTACGGAACTATGTATTGTTTTATGCCAGCAAGTTAGCGGTAAGGATTAAAATAACTGGTGTATCCCTATTTTCGTAAGTGAGCCTATTAAAGTTAACTACGTCTTTGGTGATACGCTTAATATATACTCATATGTAAGTGCAGAATGAATGTCTATCGCGTACTACACTCAGGCCTATCTACATAATTTCGTAAGTTTTGTTGCTGCTCCATCGATGCGGTAGGAAGTTCAATGCAATGCAACATATACAACTAAATTTGTATGCTTATGCGTACGTAAGTGAATTTGAATGTGTATACGCGTATACGTTTCCCTGCGTTCGTATGCATACATACCTAAATACAAACTTACTACTTATGTGCTTACAGCATACCCTAAAGAATAGCAAAGTAGTATGAAAAGTTTGCCGATGTTGCTGTGCTGTGCGTAACATATTATATTGCATTATGTATGCAAGTGAAAATTGTTTGCCACCTTAATTTCTCCTATCCAATGCAAAACACCAAATCAACGTACACACATGCAAACAAACATGAATTTATGCATACATATATATATATATATATATATATATATGGGAGCATTCACATATGCATTTACATATATATAGATTTGTACATTAGTAAGCGGTGGTCAGGAATGCAGTATTTCTCACAGAGCTCCTATAGAAATCGATGAAGAGAATTTTTGTTTTAGGCAAAAGCTATGGATGGCTAAAATTTATTCATATATGTATGTATGTGCCTACTTGGGTACAAAATATATATATATATATATATATATATATATATATATATATATATATATATATACGTATGTGTGTGTGTGTGTGTATGTGCATGTATTTATATATAAAAGTATACGTGCGCATATAGGTTTATGTGTGCGAATAACTTACATCATCTCCACACATTTATACAGTGGGCATATATCAGTTAAATTAATTTAATTTCAATGCATCAATAGAACAATTTTCAAAAAGTCACACTAAAATCTTTTATATTTATGTGATCGAAGGTCGATATATTGCTTTTTACGTTTAGTTTATATATAAAACTTATATTTATATTCATTATTCAAAGGCACACATAGACGCTTATACACACAAAATGATAGAAATGTTGTGCAACACTAAACGTATCTATACTCCATTCAGATCAATTACAGTACAAAGCAAAAGTTACCATAGCCGAGTTTTTCAAATTCAGAGAATTGTCATTTTCTTCCTGGAATACATAAGTGCATCCATCCTACGATATGTTTTGCTGCCTCTTCCAGTACTGCCTTATAGAGCCATTGTGTTGTATAATTTATGAAACGATGTTGTTGTCGGATTGAAAATCCTATTGACCACCGCGTTCTCTAATATATTTATATATATGTTTATATACAAAATAACTCCAATGGAAATATACTTATTTTACAGTGCTGTGAGAAGAACTTCGACAACAACATTGGAAGACAAAACACGATTATATATGAAAGCAAATGAAAAAAAGTTTTAGCAGTCAATTTGATGTAATTATTTTTAAATTATTTTCAAAACATTACTTCGCAAGTGCAATAGATGTCACTTACTGCAATGACAGCTGTACGAAGTATTCCAAATTATTAAAGGCTTATAATAATTGCAACAAGTAAAAAATAACTTTTTGTTTCGCAGTGTTAGTAAACATCTTAAATACTTACCCTTTTAAGCAAATACCTGTAAATCAAAAAGATTTTCTTTGATATATTAAAGAATTTTCATTTTTCCGCGTGACCGCGATTTTTCGGACAATAGACGCTAGAAAGAGACACTGATTCAAAGACGGAATCAATCATCTACGCATCAACTAAATGTGTATATACATTACATTTTATATGAAATACCCGGGTGTTACAAATGAACGGATATTTGATATAACCGCATCCAACGGTCATGGCTCTAATTAATAAGAACCAAGAAGCAGTAAATAATGATCTCCGAGCGAATGATTGATATTCTCTTCGTAGAAATTATTACATATATAAATATATAAATCTTGCAAAACATATCGTTATTTGTGGCTGTGTTAGCCGGCCAATCAAGATGAGTTTTATATCAACATCTGCTATAAGTTGCACCTCATTGTGTTCAATATTATGATCGTGTAGTTAAGCTTATTTTCAGACTTGATTTCGCTTAACTATGCTTTCTTTATGATGGTTCCTTTTTTAGCTGTTAGAAAATTTCAAATTTTTTCAATTTGTCCCACTTACCAGCTACACCGTGGGAACAGCACGTCATCGGTAAGTTGAACTCATCACGAATATATTTTCGGGTATTGCCATGCTTGCTTTACCTCCTGCATTTGCTTACCGATATGACGACAAAGATTTTATATTTGGATGAGAACAAAGTAAGTGATTCACAGAGTACGACATAGCAGACGTCGCCATCTAACTTCAAAAGAGGCAAGTAAACATACACTGGCTTTAAGAAAAGACTTCATCAAATCCCCACACATAGCTTCTATAAAAAATTGTTTTTCTTGTAATAAAAAATACTTTGTATTTGTATGTTATGAAAAAAAAAAACACTTCAGGATAAGCAGACAACTATAATGGATGCGAAAATGAAATGGCTAATGTGTCCTGTAATAAGGAGTGAACACGCTGCGATAATACGAAGCGCGCAAAAACATCAGGCAAGACATCTGTTCGATATAGTATATCGTGACTTACTTTAACTTGCCCGGAGACCGACACCAATAGCAACCGCAAGATGCCAAAGACGTGGTAACACGATTTTTCCGCAGTATAAGGTCGCCACCATAATCCAAAACTCGTCCAACAAATATTAATACCAACAAAAAGGACATGTCTCAAAAAAGCCTTCCCTCTTCCCAACCATTCTTTTTACAAGCAATTGCTTACTTGTAATTTTTCTAAAAAAGATTTCATTTGCTTTATTAACATAACCGGGTATTTCGTGGATAATTTCAGTGGAATCGTTAATGTTTCAAAACGAGTGTGGATTAGTTCTAACCTTCTCGCCTTTGCTTTTCTAATCAAGCTCTTTTGAAGACCACGAATTCAGTCAACAATATTTGCACAGCATTAAGAATTCGAAAAAAAGAGAAGGCGTGCACGGTTAGAAAGAGAGAGTCTACGTTCTTAGTTATTAAATAAGATCAATTTGTGAAAAAATAGAAGTAGTGCGACGTTCGACTTTTAGACCTGACTAGCAAGGACTTCCCTCACGTCCTGATTTGTTTTTTTCTCTTGTATTTCTATATGCATACACCAAGCACTGTAAGCAAGCGCACAGCGAAGTAGTCTGTGACGCATACCAAAAGTCATTGATGGAAATACTAAGGCTAACGACATTCTAGATTTCTTATTTGCAAACAACCGACGCGTTTTTGTTAAAGAAAAATAAGCGGCATCGGGAAAACTAGCAGAAGTCTTCTTATTTACATATTTTACGCAACTACGTCTAGCTCTCGGTATCTTAGGGGCGCGTAACCCAAATGTCTGTAAGCGTACTCGTCTTGAGACAAGTTCCACGTATCTTAATTATTCGCAAACTAATGTTTCAAAACTTTCAAATTTGAACATCTTTTTTCATAGCACTGTATACATATGAACTTTTCTATCCGCTACTCGCATTAGTGTTCTTTTTGGCAAAATTTAGTGCTTACGATTTGCTTATAAATGCGTTATGTAACAAGCAAACACACACGAAATTATTTTAGAATCGTATATTCAATAAACGAGCCTACAGATATGCAAACACATATATTTATACGCGTATATTCTGTAATAAACGAGGGTGGTAAGGCATTGAGGGAGGGGGTTAATTTGTATATTACTCCGAAGTATAAACTATATCGCATGGCATTAAAGATGCAAGAATAAACACATGTAAAATTCAACATAAGTTTAATGAACGTAAAGACACGCACATACGCACCCATACTTACACTGCAGCGCAGACACACTTACACTGCTTGCTTTACACTATCGGAATGTATACGTGTTTATGTATTGCATATGTACACTATATATACTATGTGCTTACTGTAAATGCATTTCTATATATAGGACTCGTATATAAAACGCAATCCATGTGTATGTGTATATGTGTCAATTTATAAGCGCTGTTTCATATGATGACTGTTAAGTGTTATCCTCGAAACTGATTAATAATTTCAGTAAAAATTATGCGAAACATGAAGTTATTATATATTATACATATATATATATATATATATATATATATATATATATATATATTATATGTAGATTAGATTATATGTGTGTACACAGCGTATATAAGCAATTGCATATAAATAAAGCTGAAGACATATGCAAAAGTAATTCTAATTACGGCACTTACTGTCTACTATATGTAAAACGATAAGGAAGAAGAAGCAAACATCGAAAGTCAAACTCCGAAATTATAGTTGACTAGAGTTTACACATAATTGACAAAGAAAAGATTCTTTCCCTTTTAGATTGAAAAGGTTTATTTCCAACACGTCTCAAAATCTGGTTAACCGCAAGTGATCGTTCATTTTTAATCATCTTTCATTTGATAAAAATATTTTTATAGTTACATGCTCAGCAAGAGGAAACATTTCAACATTCTTTCAATATAGAAGCAGTGTCTATATATTAATTAATCACTTACAGATTTTTTGCCACCATATCCATCGATTTCTTTTTTTTTAATACAATTTTTTCAATTCTTGAATACTTCGAAAAGGTTCTCTTACTCGCAGAATCATTAAAGAAAATTCATTTTTGTCTAAATGCGAAGTAGCGCAGCGTAATGAACATTATAGACGAGTACCTTTGGCATTCTCGGCTTCTCCCAGCTAAGTTGTTTGTTAATAACCGAACAGAATTATCCGAATCATATCGGAAAGTCTTATGATGCTTGATAAAAAAATATTCACATCACTAATAATCTGCATCGTTTCAGCACTAGAGCGTATAGCGTAGGATGGCAGTTGCAAAGTACTGTACATGTTCAGCCACACATAAAATACATAGAAAGTGAAAATGATTTCATTTTCCGTTAAAGATTTTTTCACGTGTAATATGACGGTTTCTTCTTCTTGTTAAGTAATTTAGAAAAATTTTTCCTTATGGAGGATAAAAAACAATTTCCTTGCAGCGGTATATGCCGTTAAACTTGGCGAAGAGGAATTACGAGCAACCTTATGGACAGATATAGTGGATATATTTTGAATAATCGCCATGAAAATAATATTTCTGAGTTTAACACTAGAACCCTGCGATGTTTTGCTTACAAAAATTATACAATAATTTTCGTCGTTTTGAGATCTCCCTGCTGCGGGATTGTAAAGTCGCCAAAAGTGAAAATAAAAAGTTGAAATTTGGCACAAGCATTTCTTAGGCGATTAAGAGCTCAAGGTTAAAATATGATTATTAACATCCCGACAAAGGCGTTTATGACAGAAAAAAATATCTGAAACAAATTTAAAAGCGAAAAAAAAAACTGCTACCAAGATATTTATCAAAATCACCATCATCTTGCGTTCATAAATGCTTCCGATATTTAGGAAAAAGCACTCGTTAGTTGTTTCAATATACAGACAAATACACGAACAGGCAGGCGAATATACATATAATCTTATTGCCCTTATTTGCGAATATATTTCGTGTTATCTGGAGAACGCAGCACTCATATAATGGATTTATTCATTATTATTCGATTGTTGTTGTAACTCTCAAGAAACTATGAACATCAAGCGTATTGATTATGTTTATTAACAATTATAGGTGCATGCGTTTAGCTAACATTTTATATATTAATTTTGGTTCATCAACCTGCGAATGTTTGTTCCGTTTGTCATGATGGCATTTTAGCGGTTCAATTAATGGATGCATGCTTTCAACACAATATTTTATTTTAGTGAATTATAATAAATTCTAAAATCAACGTTGAAGGTTATTTCATTTTCATCCCTTTGGTTAAAGCAATAAAAAAAAAAAAAAAAAAAAAAAAAAAAAAAAAAAAAAAAAAAAAAAAAGCACAAAATCTTCAATACTACAAGCACTTATATACACGTATATGCTTTTTGCATGGATAGTTGCTTATTCATGATTTTTAGAAGTAATCGATCGTTAAGATCACGAACAAGCAATCCAGAATTAATTATAATAAATGGTTTGTGAAGTTTTGCACAGTACGTAGTATAATGAAAATGTATTTTAACCTCAGCATACACATATAATTTCTAACTTAATATCTGCATATATACCAATGTATATGATGTATGTGTTTATATGCATATGTCTGGGTACATACACACGTGTAAAATATATCCTTAAAATTACTGCGTACAACAGAAGCCATATTATAAGATTGTTCATGAAACATCAGCAGAAACACGCACATGTATATTTAACTTATTTTTTTAGTTTGTCCGACGACCATTAAGCCAAAAACTGGAATTTAAAAAAAGAAAAGGTAAGAACAAAAAAAACTATCAAACAACAAAGTTCCCATCGGAGATCTTCGGTACTTAGCTGTATGTGTATCTTCAAAGACGACCAATGTCATGAAAACTACATACAAAGGGCGATGAAACCGAACATTGCACAAACACATCCAATAATATGCACTCTATACCTACAGAGAATATATATTCATTTCGGCCTGCCGCGTGCTTTGTACATGCAAATAAAAGCCAACGGAAATCCCTAATCAAGAAGAAATAATGCGACAACGAAACCAAATCCGTTTGTTTGCGTAGTGGTCAGTGCGTGGGCATTTGTATGTTCAAACTATAATTATATAATAATGTCGATGAGAATTTCAAATAATCTCCAAATATCTACCCAAAATCTGAACAGAAAAGGCCTTAATTTAGATACTCGCACATAATTAATTGAAATTCTTTATGTCGAGGGCCAAAATTAATTTTCAAGGTTAAGCCGGGCATGTATGAGATCGTAATATCCTTCATTGTTTCATATGCTGGCAGTGGGTAACAAAGATTCGACCCAAGTCAACCGCACACGATTCTCTCTTATTTTTTGGGTACTCACCTGACGTTACATTCAATCATACACAAACGGGTACATGCATTTATAATACGAATGCTTGTGTATATACATAATAGGTGGAGATGGATAAAAAGGTATGTACAAATGTTTCAAACTAAATCATACTGTACAATATACAGAGTCGCTACTGGAGATTTTTTTTTTTTTTTTTCTTTTTCTTATGACTTAGAAGTTACGTTTTTTTGTTACTCCGGACTCGGTTATATATACCCAGTTATTTCTTTTTTTAAAATTATAGTTATTTAACCCCTGCAATACTAAAATAAGCAAAAGTGTTATATATGCGGTATGGCTCGTATCAGAAATACCAGCCACGTTGCGTAGTAAGCAACACAGATATAATGCTCGGAAAAGGGTTGTCATCTTCTTCTACATGATATTCTTCATCAAAATCATAAAAGAGTTTATCGAATTGCTTTATACTTCTCACTCCCAATATAGATCAATTTAAGCCGATACGTATTGTAGTATAAAAAGATAAATAACATTTTCTTGAAAGTGTCTCTTTTTTTTTTTATATATTCACACGCGTCGTAAGCAAATATGCAAAATTTTTCGTGCTCACATTTTTAAATAAGAAACTACAATATGAAATTAGATTCACATTTCGTAGACACTCTCCCCTCAGAATAATTGCGGAGCAACTCTGTTTTGCCGGCTTTGACACAAGAAACTACTGCCGTTTGCATTGCAAGGGCGATATCGCAATTAACAATAGGACGACAATTTTTATATTTTCACTTTACTTGACTTTACTGGAAAACCATTCAGCTAAAATGTTTTCATTTTTGTGTGTTTAAGCCTAAAAAGTTATTATGTCAGGATTTGCCGCCCCTTTTTTGCTAAAACAAACCTCTTCACAGCAAATTAATTATTTATGAATAAAATTTAAAACGAACAGGATTGAAACCAAATTTATAGAACGGAAGATAGGGAATAGTAATAGGGCGGGTAATTTTACCGGTTTGCCTATGACAGGAGCGAATACAAAAAGGAGATAGAATCATCTTTAACTTACTCAAATACTACACAGATTTGGCTTTCTCATCTTTCTTCGAGCAGACACTGTTATAAACGCCCAGTCCAATCTCAAATGTATTTCACTATTCGGGCCTCCAGCTTCTCGATAGAGTTCTAAGGTAAACCGGTTTGCCGCAAAAGTTGCCCAACAGAGCGAAAAATAAAGTCTCGATTGGAAATCTGCTTTTCTTTGATTTAGCAGATTCGGAATTCCCGTTATCATTGGAACGATTTCAAGTGCCACAATGGGAAGTTAATGCACGTTAATGTCATCGGATTTCCTAAGATTGTTGATATGTTGATCTTTGGAATCAAATTGGTTGGCATTGCTTTTTGTATATTTGCGGAAATTATTCTTTGTTTGCATTATGCCAAAGAATACCCTTAAGTACATAGAAATCGAATCCCATTTTCTTGAATTAAAAAAAATATTTTTTTGTTCCTTTAGTTTCTTTTTGATTATAAATAAATCAGTGTAGTAATCAATAGGTTCATTATTATAGTTACACTTCTCTTTGTAACGCCAAAAAATACGAACCAGAGACGCCATAGAGAATAGATATTATTAATCAGCGTAAAATTCTCAGCCGTCCGTCTAGCCGGTTGCCGTCGCCTTTAAAATACTGACAGTCGCAAGAGCATAAATAGAAATTTTTATTGTTGTCTATATATCCTCACTTAATAGCTACAGATCGAGTGACAGTTCATTAAGAGCGCTTCCGGCAAACGACATAAGTAAAACTTACAACTCATAACATTTTCAAAAATTAAAATTGAAAATTGAAACTTAGCACATATATTCCCAGGCGACAGCCATAGGTTAAATTGAAAAGGTAGGCGACAGCCATAGGTTAAATTGAAAAGGTAGGCGATGCGCCCGCAACTTTAGCCAAGAAGTTATAATTGGCATTCTAAACGATAATTTCGTAAGACCAACCATAAGACCCAATCTCTAAACTATTACCTCATATATATATATATATATACATTTATTATTGTAATTGTGCAGTTCCGATCGCGGAACTTAAATGAGAAAACCTTTGAATCATGAAAGAAAGTTATGTTTGCATTAGACAACCCCTCGAATATTCACCAAATTCCAAACTTAGTATACGTGTTGCACACTCGCCTCATACGGATGTATGTATGTGGCAGCTTTCCCATCACTTTTATGCAAGGAAGACAGCAAATAGGTTAACTTCCGAGTCACTGCAATATTCAAAGTCACTGCAAATATTCTTTTTCCTATGCTATTTTGACTAGCATGTGTTTGTGTGATTGCAAGCAATGAACATCACCTTACTTAACATACAGTTTTCGACTCCCTATCACATACTTTTGAATATTAAAACACGAATGACATTAATTTCTGTTTATGACGCGCAAATTTATTTAAATATCCTAAATAATATTGAGCCGGATAGATTGAAAAAGTGTTACTTTATCTCAATTTCGACGTGTGTAAATGTGAGCTGAACGAATAACTTGCATATATGGATTTTGCAAAGTCAGCACTTTTTTGGCTGCAAGATTTTTTTTGGATTACTCGAGCTATCATTCTAAAAAAAATGACTTCTCCAAACTGGCACTTTCTGGTGGGACCCCTTATTGATGATTGCCTCTGCTGCAAAGTTACGTCCTTTACCGACATTCTATTAACGAATCATGGAAATCGAACTCGCAACGGCCAAGTTATAACATTGTAACCGATATAAGTTGGATCGGTGCAAGCTGTTTGGATGAGCTCGGCATCGGCATCGGCATAACGCTTTCATCGCATCGGTAGACACATTTTTGTCTCGAACAGGGGGAAATTGCACGTTGCTAAATCAGATGGACTTCGTGAGCGGTAAGTGGTCAAAATATGATTATTCGTTAAAAGAATGAGAGACAAGATTGAACTTTCGATGTAATTTTAGGTCAGTCAAGCAGAGGGCGAAACTTTCGATTAAAATCAAATAAATTAATATTTTAGAGATATTTTACTCCATTCCCACTAATTTCAATGAAGATTTTAGCTGATCTTCGATAAATTCGTGCACAGTTTCTACGATAACTTCAGTTATTGCAAGTTTTGATTGGCCAACGCATTGAACATTACTTACGTCTTTATAATAGCCATTCTTAAAGCGAATAAATCTTTTGTGAATTATGCTTGGGGAATATTAAGCACAAATGGTTTAGCTTTGTATGCGGCTCTCCATCTGCATTGAGAAAGGGAGCTGCCCCTTTGCTTATATAACACATATTACTATCGAATCCAATAATAGACCGGAAACGATCGCAATGCTTAAAATTTGCACATGAGCATATCACTAATTTATTATACCAATACTTTTTATTCCACAATAGACTAATGCAATATTTGATACAAGTGGCAGGGCCATAGAGAAAGACCGTTTTCAAATTATGAAACTTCGTGTCTTATAATATCGCCAGTTGCAATTGAAAGAGCTATGAGTTTTTTTTTTTTAAAGAATAAGTTAAAGATAATAATTTTATATACGTAAAAATGCTAACGCGAGTTTTTTTTAAAGTGTAATTTGTGGAGTGTAAGTAAAGTGGAGCTTTTTTAAAGTGTCACCGAAGGATGAGGGGTATATTCAATTTGTCGAAACGTTAGTAACGTCCAGAAGGAAACATCAGAGACTGCACCAAATATGTATATTCTTCTATGTCCGTCCGTCCGTCTATATAATGTCTGTTGTAGACATTCTCCTGGCCGCAAAAATGAACCTAATTTTGAAGAACCATTGAAAATTCTTGCACGAAGGTTGATATTGAAAATGGGCCAAATCGGTTGAAGAACATGTCCACAGCACCACGTAAACTGAGAACACCTCTGTTTTTTCAAAAAGAATGGATAATTGGTTGTTTGCTCATTATTCATAAACTATAGCAAATAAATATGTAAAAATTTGAACACATATTCTATGGGCAATATTGTAGCGTCTGTAGGAAAATGGAAAAAATGGGCCGCGCCTACCCAAAATTTAGTATTGTTTTTTTAATACCTTTACAACGCGCACCTACAAAGTTCAAAAACCCCATGAAGTATACAAATTCTTTCCCGGTTTCAAATTTGGAATGCACCTAAACATCTGTCCGCCTATTCATCTGTCCACCTGTCTGTTTGCGTAACTTTGTAGTATTTGTGATAAACATTCTCCCGTAGTGAAAATTAGCAATTTGGGAGTGACTTCAACTTTTACAAGCACACGTCTACAACGCCTACGCGCTTATGCAACAAAATCTTTTATTTTTTAAATAGAACAAATCAGCTGCGCCCATTCCGTATTATAGACCATGAAAATTTAGTTCTTTAATTTTTTTGTTTTTTTTAGGATAGCGATGATGGATATAACAGAGTCGGCCATGGCCGAATATAATTTTCTTTCAATTTCTTCACAAGCGGAAGAATTTTTACTAGCTTACCTCAAGAATATATTTTCGAAAATGGAAGAGATCAATTGGGAAAATGAAAAATGCGGAAGCTCTTAAATGAAGACTAAGTACTTGGAACTTGCGTTCCCATTTTATGTAACAAATGTTTTCCTACGTCGCAGTTATCGCTAAACATAGTATACGGACGAAATGAAATGAAAATGATGTGGTAAGCGGAATAAACGAAAGTCCAATGGCCGATATCGAGTTCCTTTGGATAGATTATGTGGGTCGTAAACACTTGCCCTGTTTACTTCATCAACCTGCTGCAAACGTTTTTCGATGGTCGACGAAGGTTGGTTGAGCGTGCTTGACACTTTCTCAATTGTCTGACATGGATTTGCCTGATTTGAGTCGCAATGATCGCAATTGTCGGATTTGAACTTAGAAAACCACTTTTGGCAGTTGCGAACGCTTTATGCGTTTGGATAAACATGGCAAATGTTTTTGGTAGCAACCAAAGCATTACTACCTTTGCGAATTCAAAAAGCATACAATTCCGGATATGGACCTCTTCTGGTATATGGCTCACGATTTCACCATAATCGGCACAAATCATTTAAAATTCTATTACTTACAAGTAAATAAATCAGTCTAAGTTTAAAATGCTTTTGTCACGACTTTGAAGTACATAATGAGCTTATAACTGACTAACGAGTAACGACATTCACAGAAACGACTTTACTTTCCGGCTCCGCTATTATTTATAAACACTTTAATACACCTCCACGCCACATGGGCCTTATTGAGGCTATCTGGCAAACAAACATTTACTTCAGTAAAATTTCTACCGACTTAATTAATTCCACATATTTAAGCAATACATATAAGCTACCCCCGAATCTATATTAGAAGCATTTCCATGTTTTGTAGTACGTGCTGCTTTAGTCCTCTCGTCGATTCGTAGTTTTCAAAGACTACTGGCAAACTCTTACGTCCCAATCTACCCTCATGTTTAATTCTCTGTTTCGTGATTTCCAAGCGACCTTTGGATACTCAACAACTACTACGGTTTGAGCCACGTCTTGATATAGCGTCTTTTTTCAGCGCCTTGTTTTGCGCAACGTGACTATATTTCAAGTTATTACTCCTCTTATAGGCGCAGCCAATAGCCAGATAATTTATTCTACTTTGAAATAATGACTCGAATATTAACAATTTGCTCTCTCTTTTAGTTTGTGGTCTTAGTTTAAACATTATGCAGATCATTTTGTTTTAAGCTGACGAATGTGATTTTACCAAGAAAGGTTGTTGCAATGCAATTACGATTTCTCGCTTTCTATGGTTTAAATCTGATAAATTTCGATTCAACTATTCAACGATCCAACGCTTCTAACTGTGCATCTTGATTATATGGATGCAGGATGCAGGAGACATAAGTCATCGGTATACGTAGATATTTTAACGCGTAATCAGGAACAACAGTGGCCCCAAATGCTTCCCTGCGGTACTCCACTGGACCTTTCATGATAATTTTGCTCGAATTTATTTGAACGAAATACTTCCTGGTGATAAGATAGCATTTACAAAATCCAGGCTGCCTTTACGCCTTACGCCGTAAAAAGAAACTCCTTGAATTAAAATGTTATGGTCCAGCAAAGCCTTGCAACTTTGCGCGCTCGTGGTGGGCTTGTTATTTTCTTGCGCTTACAAATTTTTGCAAATTTTTCCTAATTCATTTGTTGTACTTGATTTTCAAGCCTTAATAACGCCTTATGTGTCGTAAATAGTAATTTAGTTATTGTATTGTATTGTCATTTCATTTTCTGCTCCTAGTATTTGGTGCTCTTCTGCTAGTTCTGTTCTGTGCTTTTTTTGTTGTTGTTTTTTGTAATTTTTTGTTGGTCCTTCAAGTGAGCTGGGTTGGTGATATTTTGGTGTCATCAAAGTCTGTTCAATGTCCATTTCTACAAATGAAGCTTTCTGTGCACAATCTTTCGTTCTTTACGGTGTTTGTTTATTATTTTTAGCATTCTTTTATTTCATAGTTTTGCTCGCTTGATTTGTTTTTTTTTTTTCCAAACAACTCCTTTTTTAATTTAATTTACGCTTTTCCACTGTTTGCCAGACCTATTGCTGCTTTCGATGTTACATTGTATTAAGAGTGCGCGTTACCATTGCAATTACCTGATCAATCTTCCTTGCTTTTTGTCTGCCGACAAGAAATGTTTGTTTACGCCATGTAGTGCTAAAAGTGGGCCTGAATCGAATCTCTTCATTATCTGCTCGCTTTGTGAGAAATAGTGCCACACAACTGGCCTAGCTGCAGACGCAGTCTTAAAATCAACGAAGAGATTACGGTGGTTCTGTCCCGACTGCAGGAAGCGTGATATCGACTATTATAAGCTTTCCACAGAACAAAAAGGGCTTTCTTTGTATTAGATAAAGAACTCACCGCGCTGACTGGGGAACTTGATAAAATTAAGACAATGTTCGATGAGTGTCGCTACTTAGAGCAGTTTGCTTCCCCTGAAACTTGTACAAGGGCTACTTGCAGCGTTGCATACGGTATTTGACCTCCGTCTTCGCATAAATTTCATACATCTGTCGATGTTGCTCGCCAGCATTCCCCGTCGTCAGCGATAAAACTTGTGGACCTGGCATTGGCGAATCTGGTTATGGTATCGCTTGCTCCATTTTTGCCTCCAAAGAATATTGGCCTTTCTTCCATCATACACTTAGCTGGCCACGCAAATAGTCCTCGTGTCAGCTGTGCTGAGGTGTCATAGGCATCTTCATCTAGTGGCGCCATTCAGCCTATATCTCCAAAAACTGTTAACAAAAACAATAAATCCTGCCCTCTGTTTAGCTGTTCGGATGTATGTGCTGGTCAACATGCTGGACAACTTCCACAAGTTGCACCAGCCAGTGCAGTCACTTCCTTTATTTTCTCCCCAAATCGAAGTTCTGTACCCGTGATTCCTAACGTTCGCAATACGAATGAACGACGACGTCTGCTTCCCATGAAAGGCAATGTTCTTGTCAAGACTGGCGTGTGACTGGCCTCTGAGGATAACATAAAAAGTTATATTGCTGCAAAAGACCCGTCCGTCAATTTGAAGCGTGTTAGCATTTTCAAATTGCCTCCATCTCAATATAGAGCTGCCTCGTCCTTTAAGATGTTAGTTCCGACTAAAAACAAGGGAATTTTGTTAAGCAAAACAATGCGGACAGTTGGATCCTTAAGTAAGAAATCTATTCCTCAGGATCGACTTCGTAATACTAATTTGGTAGCTCTTCCACCCTCAGAAAACTAAATGTTTCTTCAGGCCCAGTATCTATCCATTACCAAATTCAGCGAGCGCGAAGTGATTAAAGTCTGATTTGCATCCGTTGGAACTTTGTCATAACTCTTTCCAGGTTTTCAGAAAGGATCAATTGAATCGAACTGGCGGTGGTGTCTTAATGGCCACAGCTGCTGCAGTCCCGTTCTATTCCTGGGAATTTCCTATTCCTCCCGACATTGGATTTATTACCATTGGGGCGAAATTCGTCAGTAAACAGTTGTATGTAACTTGCACCTATATTCCCCCAAAAGCAGAAATCTCTACTTATAAGACACATGCTGTCCTCATTTGTGACGTGGCCGACAAGTGTCAACCTACTCGTATACTTATAGCGGTGGGGAACTTCAGTTTACCATAAGTCATGTAATGCTGCAGTGATATTTCTGGCTGTATGGTCCCCACTTCAACATCTGACCAGAGCCATTGGGTTTTTCAATAAATTATTTATTCGTTATGTATATCAATACAACAGTAGTATTAACCGGCAAGCTGCTATATCTTTGCTTTGTGAATTTCCTGGAGGTAGCTTTAAATCATGTCATGCACGACGGACGGACCGTTAAACGACTCGAACGTGTCAAATCCAATTTCCTCAAAAAAACAATATGATTTTAATAAAACTAATATTTTACTGCTTATTTTAGCTTAGCTTTTCCTAGATTCGACCCGATCAGACAACCTCGCCTTCGAAACAATTGCCCACCATAGTTTAACAAGATACTGCAAAAATAGGAACAACAAACTTTTCAAAAAATTTATGAAAAGTGGTTCTGCTTACGACAATTTCGCCTATTGGGGTGCAAGGCGTAGATTTAGTTACCTCAGCCGCCAATGTTATAGCGAATATCTTCAGTTGATGAAATTCTCACTGCTTATTAAGCTTAAATATATTTATAAGTTTGTAAGTAAGGTTTTCTTGAATGGCTCCGAGTCCTGTGGTGATGTTTAAGCTGCAAATTTCTTCGCTGAATAATTCCAATTATTCCGATTCATAATCGATTTTGATTCCCAACTTGACCATTTCAGAAAATTACGTGTACATGTTTGAAATGTAGATGTGCGTCTAGGCCTGATGACGTTCCATCATGTCTTCTCAAATCATGTAGCGTCGGACTATATGGTGTTTTTTTTATTCGGCTTTTGAAATCCCTTTGTGTTGGAAGAGTGGTTTTCTTATTCCGCTTCACAAATGTGAAAACCGACATCACGTTGAGAACTGTAGATACATTGCCAAATTGACTGTCCCACCTAAATTGCTTGAGAGAATTGTTACTCGGCATTTGGCGTTTGCTGTCAAATCTTCTATTTCTCCATTCTAGAACGGCTTTCTGGAAGGAAGGCCAACGGTTACGAATCTCTTAGAGTTTACTTGCCGTGTTTTCAAGACTTTTTTCTAGTGGCTCTCGCGCGGATATCGTATGTATTCAGTTTAGGAAACTGTAACCTATTGATCAAAGATTACCCTTTAATTTGCACATTGAGTGCTGTTTAAGTAAAGGCAGATCGGCGCTAGGTTTCATTAAATGGTATTCCAAAGATCTTAATGATCCTTACATTACAAAAAGGCTATATATGAACTTTGTCGGACCAATATTTGAGTATGCCTCTGTTGTGTGGTCTCTTTCCTAAAAGTGTTATGTGGATAGAATCCGTTCAAAAGCAATGTTTGCTGTTTACCCTTGGGAATTAGGGTTGGAACCCCCTTGTCTTCCTGCCGCCTTATGAGAAAAGTTTGCCTCTGTTAGCCTTACCGTCACTTGAGAAAGGTAGATTTATTCTTGATGTCTTCTTCTTAATTAAGTTAGTAAATGGTGCTATCGATTTGCTCACATTACTTGGTGAGATCAACTTTAATATTACGAATCACTTTATCTCCATAAAGCTTAGTCAATGTGTATATAATTGCGAGCTTCTCAATCCGTTCAGAGTCGTTTGCAGAAGCTTTCATGATATCTATCACTTAATCTCAACATTGGACTTTTTAAATTCTATCAACAAAACAACTATCTTTGGCACGCGCGATTTGTTTATGTTGCATTTAGACTAACTTGCACTCTTAACATCTTACTATGATTCGAAAATTAATTAGCGTTGTTTACTGTTATCGGTTGCGAGACTTTTGCATGTTTGCAATGGCTTGGGGATTCACTCGCAACTCGGATCTGTACCGGCTGTGGGTGTGGCTCTGTGCAAAATGTCTACATTCTTTTTTTCTTTCTTGTCATTTTTCTTCTCTCTTATTTATTTATGTATAACTATTATTCTTCTCTGTTTATACCCACCACTGTAAGATGGGGGTCTAATCATTTTGTTTATTTTCATAATGTGTGTAACACCCAAAAGAAAGCTTCAGGGACCCTGTAAAGTATACATTCTTGATCAGCGTAAACTTCTGCGTTGATTTAGCCGTGTCTGTCCGCCTGTGTGGTGTGTGTTTTTGGCACTCTCCTGGTCAAATTTGGTAGAAACATTGAAAGTTTCTGCACGCAGGTTGGTATTGAAAATGGGCCAAATTGGTTACAACAGAGGTGCGCAGTGGAGCAAAAACTGAACTTAACTCCGTTTTTTTTTAACGATAATTTTTGGATTTCGGCTCGTTAAGCGGAAATTATTAAACTTAGAAGGTTGAAATTTTCCACATTTACTTTACGAAACGTTCTACTCCTTATGTTACAACAACAAAGTTATTTTGTTTTTTTCACTTTTCTGAGATTTTATGTTTATTTATAACAAGGCAAACAAGACCGAATATTTACAACGATTTTGTACACTCCTTAAACGGACATATATTATCTGCCTGAAAGTGGGTTACTTTAAAAATGAATATGTCAGACACCGCGGTTAGCTTGTTCCTAGTAATACTAGCGATATGGCTATCAAACAGGGGGGAACTTACAGAGTAGAATGCGAAACACGCAGTGGTACATAAGCGAGATAAAACTTTCTTACTTGTTTTTTTCTTTATTTCTTTTTATCTACTTTGGATTAGTTTTTAATAATAATTAGTGTAAAATTTACTTTTAAGGGTCAATTGAATTCAGCTGTTAATTTATTTTAGCTGAGTTTCGTGCCGCCTACATCAAAGTAACCATTTTCCAAGCATTCGCAGTTGTGGTTGACTACATTAACTACAGCTTTGTCTGTGCGAACGCCTATTCTAAAACCATATCGACTTTCCGCCGGCAGACTTTCATTTCCCAGGAATGTTCCGGATTGAGTATGCAGTATTTGTTCCAATAATTTGTCAATAATTTACGGACAAGAGAGATATTGGCTGATAAGTTTCCATCCTACTTACATGAGAATCGTATGTTATCGGCATAATTTTCTGCGCTTTAAATATATCGGGACAAGTGAAATCGTTTATAGCTTCATTAAAGATGTGGACTCGGTAAAGTGCCAGTTATCTTGAATAATCAAATATGAATCTAGGCGATATGTTATCGAACATCGATGTCTTACAGGTATCCAAGCTCAAAATCACATCACCGATTGTAGTTGCGTTAAATCACCACAATCTGAATGACTTACGATGTCGTGTAACCGATCTAAACGCATTCCAACTTACCCCTGTACCGTTATCAAATTGATTACGTGACTCTTGCTTTGTCCCTAATCCCTAGATCACCCTAGATCACCAATTATATATTAGCCAGTCATCTTTCCGTGTTATTCCAGATTTGGCGCTTCGGCCAAAGGTCTACTTTAGGAATTTCCGGCATTTGTTAAGGTCATACTGTGTTTTGTACAGATTGTCTATGCAATAATTGTTCATAGTTTTCGTCATAAAAATTCGAATGTCTCTGCTTAATCGTTTCAAACGAGCTTTTACATCTGCCACAGCACTTTAGTTTCATCAGGGATGTCAGATTTGCATTCATCCGCGGCGCAGCTTCCTATTTTATTAAGCCTCTCTTCTTTGTTTGAGCCGTTGCACACGACACAATGTTTGATTGAGACAACATAATTTCCGATGCATGCTTCGAGGGATTCCCGGATAACGCACATAATGAGAGACTTGTGCAAATGAGCCTTCACATCTTATTACAGTCACAATGAGTAAATTCATTTTAATGATCAACAGGACAGATGATAATATTGCGGTCAGGGAGCTTGTACTCTATTTCATCAGTTTTCACTTTATTGTGCAGTTTACTGAAGACGAGATCTATAGAAGACCCACTTTTAGCTCGCGTTACAAACGATTGGCTGTTTTTGAAATCATAGAATTCCATAATTGCATTAAGCTTCAGTTCATTATCATTTTTTACATCGATTTAGCCCTGTCTGTCCGCTTGTCCATTTGGCATCTGACCCTGTATTAATCGCAATTTTCAAGATATTTTTTTCGAATTTGGTACAATTTTTTATGGTATTTTAACCTAAAGGCGAAATTTAGAAAAAATACAATAAACCGAATGAAGACAACGTCCCACATAATGCCATAATTTGAATAATCGTTATGCAAAAACAATGTTCTCGCATGATGTGAACATGAAAAAATGTTGAGAAGAGACGTGGTGGGTTACAGCCCGCTTTGCAATATTGATTAACATATATGCGGGATTTGGACCTCATTGGGAGTTTGTTTTGAAGACTGTCTCCCATAGAAGGCTGCTCATTAAATATAAACTTGAATATAACATTAAGGCCAAGACAATTTATTTACGTTGCTACAATTATAAAGGTTATATAAAGCAAGGCTGTGCCGGGTCGGTTTTGCCCGAGTACAAAGTGTTTAATTGCTGTTTCTTGTTTTTTTCCTATTGAAAAACTCATTTGAAAAGAAAAATTTAATATAAAATTTTTTGTATAAAATATCGATTATTTTCGTTAAATTATTTATTAATAACTTTTGATTATAGGATTAGAAATTGATTAATGTTTCTCTATATATTTATATCTTATATATTATTTCACTAGTGATCAAGGCCAGGTCGTGCTCGTCGCGAACGCTTGCATTATTAAAAAAGTTACTTGATGAAATATTACAAAATTGTTTTCATTGCGTTAGTGCGAGTTAGTGCGTTTTCATTGCTAAAGTGCTTGAACTGCGAAATATTTGTTTATTTTAATCTGACTGCTCTAATATCACACTTTTATTTTGGTTTTTCGCTTGGTAATTTAAAGCTCTGTTTACACTTTCTGTCCGCTCGATTATAGTGTTTATTTTGTCTTTTACTTAATTGCGAATTTTTGCATTTTTTCTCTATCTAAGTTGCATAATCCTTTAATTTTTATTTTTTTTTTATTTTTTTCTTGTGTTGCGCATTATTATTATTTAGTTTTTTGTTTTATGTTGTACTGTCCTTTTTCTTTCTCTTCATAAATTGTGCTTGTGTGCATTTTTTCACTGCATTACTGCATTTACTCGTTTTTACTCACTCTCCACTTATATATAACTTTGTTTACTTTCACTCGGTACTCTCTATTGATTTCTTACATTAACTTACCTTAATTGTTGCACAACTTGTGCTTGTTTTTAATACTTTTATTTTTCCTCTTTTATACTTCATGTGCTTATCTTATTTTGTTTGCATTTTATTTGTTATAATAAATGTGTATAACTATGTCTGGCCCCAGTTGATCATTCATAACCTATTGATATAACCTATTGTCCAGTCAGTATCAGTAGAAATTTCACCAGGGTATCTACTCAAACTAAACTAAAACCGCTTTTTCAGTATAAGAAAGAGTATTATCTCTAATATCTATGACATTTTATATAAGCACGACGTGCTCAGTTATCTTTTAATATTTCGAACAATCCACTTAGCCTGTATTAATAAAAGAAACTAACGGGAGGCGCTCCTCACGGGTCCATTCCGCCCGCTTCATCTTTTTGTCGCCCTCCGCTAATAGATTTCTTCTCCATTAACTCAGTGATGAAATCTAATTTTCTCTTACTTCTCTAAGCAAATTAATGGTTAATTATTGATTCTAAATTTAATGTCGTCCATTCCCGTAGCACCTTTCTCTTAATAATCTCTGTCCCTCCGAGACATTCTGAAGCAATTCTCAATTTTCGTGAGCGCCATGTATTGACTATGGGGACATCTCGGTCAAGAAGTAAGACCGTTGCTGACCTTACTGGCTGGTCTCCCACTTCCACAAGTATTGGGTTTATCAATAGAAATAATCTTAGCCTATAATCGCCTCTTTAGTTTGCTTTACGAGTTTACTTTAGATAAAGAAACTAAACTGAAAATTCAGAAGTTTCCATACCAATGCTATATTTCTGATTTTTGTGTTATTGCTTTATACAAAAGATATCAAAGATTGTCCACGTCAATTGTTCTTCTTCTAATTATTGTTACTTCTGCTAATCCCGTTGCTGTTAAATTGATAGCACTTATGTTAAGAAATTTTTAGAAATTCTCTTTTTCCTCACTTTTCCGGCGACGGTGAAAGTGACGGTGTCTTTGCTGATTTAATAGAGTGTTCCACCATTTATTTCAGTTCGACCTCCGTAGTACTTAATAAAGAAGACTACAATTCAGGTTCTTATGTATACTGATAATGTCAACTTGCTTTCCTCAGAAATTCGACAATTATTTTTGTTTCATTTAAGTAACGTAAGCCCATGGTGTAACTTAACCTACCTTTACGACGCTTCATTTAATGAAAGAAGAAAATAGGCTTTCTCTTGAATATGGTTCTGTTGTGTTGTCTACGTGCTGTCACTGATATGTTAAATATTACTCTTGCCGTTGAGTAATCTTGGTTGGAATACCATGCTCTCTCTCTTTACCCTCTTACAACTATAGGCCCAAACTTGTTGATTGAGCTCCTCTGCAAAAACTTTGATTCGCTTTATCTACTTAATAATTGATTCATTTTCCTTAACGAAATTCCTAACTGTAAACACCATTGCGAGCTCTACAAACCTTCTTAAACAAATGATTTTCCCGAATTTTCTCGTTTGTGTTCATTAGTCTTAACGCTAACCCTATCGCCATCTTATGTATACCTATTTCTACCGATGAGGATCAAATGACCGCTTTTCAAATAAACGTTATATTCGTTTCATTTGGTTATAAATAATACAAAACTTAGCCTTGACAATAAAATGCAAAATAATTATCATATAATAATTGAAAAACCTTTCTTTTTCGAGCTTTAGAAGGAAGACCCGAAGACCCCTGAAAAATGATAAGCTACTTCAGTAACTTACGGTCGTTGCACTTTTTACAGATAAAACGTTTCTCCCGTGAATATATTTACTCTGGACGTTCGATGCCGACCAGAATTTGCTTTCGAACTTATCGTGTAAATCTACATCTTCCATCAACAGCAATATTTGCACTTGGTTTCTAACGAAGTTGGCGACATGCTATGAATATATTCCATACGGTCGAGATGAGAGTAAATTTTTTTGTCTGCAAACGCTAGCTCGGCTCGCTTCTTCTATCAAAACAAATAAACCGCATTCTTTTTCGTCCCATAAGCAATGTTCTCTTCCTCATTATATGTGTCGCATAGCTCAGGGTCATATGCTTGTACTATCATCACTTTCAGAATTTTCTTCCTTATCTATTTCAAATTATTAGTACTAACTATTACTACCTTACTTACTTACTTACCTATTATTACAAATAGAACTGATCCCAGATCGCAAATGCTTGTAATGGCCCGAACAGAGCCAGTCCTCGAGCTTCAATGATCGGTATTTTGCCTCTGCATAAAAGAAACTGTACATAAGTACAAGACGCGTCCCCAGACCACAATCAAATGACATTTTTTCCGAAAACTTAAAATTAGTAGGAAGGTCGGGATTTCAATGCAGATAATTTCATAATATTTCTTATATACTCCAGAGGTCCAAAGACCGCTCACCGGTAAAGTGCATACAATTATCAGGAGAAACGAAAGGAGAAGAGAGATAGATAGTGAAAAATGAAATAGCAAAAGACATGCACTAAGTTCAAGAAAAATAAATATCTAGAATCTAACAATTTTGATTAAAGTCTCAAAAGCGATCATTTGGTTTCTCTGGTAGGTTTAGTGTCAAATACGCCTCTATTTCAATGTGAGTAGAAGATCTTTCCTTTTTTGTAAGTAAACAAACCAACAATTAAGTAAACGAATTTATAATACGTACAACGGGTGATCCAGGTCTACCTTGAAATAACACAACTCATACATACTTGAACAATGTAAGATATCGTGACGCCCTATCTGCCAAATGATGTGTTAGAACTTGTCACAAAGTCGCACTAATTAAGATAAATTGTTAAAATCTAATCCGTACGTTACAATGATCCGCGAACAAGCAAGCTTCTGATGACTGAAAGAAAATACTTACATAGGTAGCATTTATATAAAATTAATACGCATTTAAAATGTTTAAAAAGATCGTGCGAAAACTATATGCCGGCATCTGTCAATAGTTTTCAACCAATCAACGCTTATCTTTTGTGAATTACTTTCGTGAAATCTTCCGTTCTTATCTTGACGATGATCCGTCGTAAAGAAATGAGAAATCTTGGAAGGTAAGCAACTTCAAACGTTTTACGTCAGCAAGGGGAAGAACAACACATAAATTTGAAATGTGTGATTTGAATGTGTGTGTGAATTTCAATTCAGTTAAATGGACCCCTTAAATTGTATATATATTCGAATATATTTCATATAATCAATCAGTCTGGAAACTATGAAAATCTTCATAACACTCCAAGTTAATATGCATGCCTGCTAATCGCTGAATTCTTTTTTATATACATATATTATTTTAAGCTGCGGACATTCAAAAGTATGTCATATTTTCGCTAGATGAGAAAAAAAGCCGAAATTCGCCGAATTCGTGGATAAATATATTTTTCTTATATGTTTGTTGTTTAGAATAAGATTCAATTTGGTTGCTTTTATAGGCATTTCTTATTAATTTTAACAGCAGAACTAAAATTTTATATAAAATAGTTTCTACTTATGCACATAAAGTTTTATACATACATATCAACAATACTATAGTTGTATAAGTTGTACTAAATTTGTCATTCTGTTTAGAACATTTAGAAGCGTGTTTATCTGCATTTATTATATAACATCACATGTCGAACCCATGAGATGAGGGAGCAATGTGAACGATGTGTTATAGCACAAAGGAAAAATGTGATCTTTTTTGCACACATACATACACTTAGACACACACTTTTAACATCATCAACGTCTTATTCCATTTAGAATAGCACGTAACATTCATTCTATGCATTAGAAATACCAAATAGACGGAGGTAGGTGATTAAAATCTGGCTTACAATAGTACTTTGATGTTGTGCTTGTACTTTATGCTACTAAGAAAGAAAGGATCATCGCATCGACTCCATAATGTTGTATGAATTTTTCAAAAACAAAAACTTGAGAATCGATCTGATCATATCGTTATATGCTCATGCCTGTCTGCTGTTCCAGTTCTCACGTTCCCCAAACCTTTTTTTTTTCTTTTGCTTAAATCGTGTTTGTATGGTTAGTTGATGTAACCTGCTGGACTTATCATTTGAAGGCTGTAAGTAATTTAAACTTCGACAAACTACTGGTGCCCAAAACCTAGTGCAGTGATTGATTAAAGAGGGATCTATGGTTTTCTTCTCACTGTATTTAATTCGGAATGAAAATTATGATCTAAATAGAAAAGGAGGATATAAAATAGACGAACGTGGTACCTAAAGATAGGGAGTCTAATTCGCCTGGCCCATAAAATTATTTTTGTTGGTGTGCCTGTTTTTCTACGCTTCATTAAAAGATATTTCTGTCACAAGACGAAAACTTAATCAAATGTGTTGCAAAGAGTAATATTTAATTTAGTTTCCGATGATGGTAATGGTGGTGAAAATGAAAATGTTAGGATGCAACGGAATTTTGGCATCATAGCCAAAAGTATTATTGTTAACCAAATGCATGCATACGTTTGCATACATACATCGACAAGTGATTTTTCTTTCACTTCGCAAAAGCTGTTCTCATAGGTTTGCAAAACTCGAAAACTTTTGCATGGGCCTCAATCTGTGTATGATTGCTTGGGGGTCCTTCTAGTTGGTTTACTTCGATTTTCCATCACTACCACTATCGTCGCTGACACCGCCGCCATCGCCTCTACGTCTATGCATCGCGTTTCTTTGTTTTAATTTTCTATAAGAGAGTGTGTAGGCCATTCTCAAAGTAAATGCAACAACACCAACATCAGACAACAAAGTTATGCAACATATCCAACATATATGCATTTACGTAAATGTGTGTGTTCGTATACTATATATATATATATATATATGTGTATGTGTGTGTCTTTCTTAACTGCTGAGGCCTCTACTTTAGTGTGTGCGTATATGTGTATATGTATGACTGTAGATATAGCATTGGTAAGCGAAACTAACGGTTATAGTTATGTGTGTATTGTATGTGCGCACATTTTCATATACGTATATGCATACGTAAGTTAAGTGCCGGTTAGTTTGTTTGGCGAAACCCCAGCCGAACTGTAGAATATCTAGCTATACGAATGTGTATGTTTCATATATATGTAAGTAAGTATGCATATTCGCATATTGTATTAGGAATTTGAGTGGGCATTTTATCAATACTATCGCAAAGTGACGTAGCTTCTAAAGTAAAAAAGAGAAGACACCAGCGAGGCTTGTATAAATTAAATTTCATAATACGACTTAAGAACTACACTTAGGACTTTTTTCAGAATTTCTACGATCGCGACCCCGGCTAAGGGATCTCACGCAATAACGAGTTAGGGAAAATAAAAAAATCGATACAACTGCGAATGAAGCCATTCAGCATCTAATGCAAGTAAAACTCAATCGGTTTCAATCAGATTCGTATACAATTATCAGTTGTAAAATTGTTGCTCGTTCAGCTCTTTTCTGAATAGAGAAATGATAACCAAATTGAACTGCATTTTTCATGATCCATCATTCGCGCAGATCTGCAACAATAACGTGCGCTTTTTTTAGAAATAATATGCTTCATATTCAGAGCATATCGGTTATACTCATTTTTCCAATGATATAATGATGACGATGCTTATGCGAATTATTTAATTTGTAAAAATTCTTTTAGTTTTTCGCTCGGTGACAATGGAAATGAAAAAGTAATTGGGTTTTCGTGAAAGGGAATTTTAAAGTTTTTCGCCGTGTATATAATGTATATAAATATATATATATATATATATATACATATATATATATATACGTGAGTTTATATATATATACATATATATATATATATATATACATATATGCATATATATGCATATATATATATATATATATAATATGTATACATATATATGCATGTATGTATGTATATATATGTGTATATGTATATATGTATATATGTATGTAGATGAAAAGAGGAAATTTTCAAACGAAAGATTTAGGGGTAATATTTTGTTCTTTGTGTGCTCCGATGGCTAACGTGTTTGACTCAATATTCGTTGCTGTTGATGCCTTAGCATCAGAGAGCTTGCCTCCTGCTAAAGCAATCGCTATAGTTGATATCCACCTTCCTTAACCCGGCATCGTCGTCGTTATGAAGTGATGCTTACTTGGTCCTCTAGTTGGTGCCCATGTCTCGTGTTAGTATACGTACATATAACATGTACGTCTGTTTGTGGCATTGTATGCATGCATATTAAATTGATTCGAATGATGTTCTCGTACGTTTCAGTGAGCGAAATATTCACAACGTACATACCTGCATGGTTAACAAACGTTTCGTTTAGAAATAGGCGGAGTTATCAACGTTTTCAAGTTTTTATTATAAAAATGCAACACATTTCACCAGCACTCGTATACGGACGATCACATAGAAAACTTCAATTCAATCATATATATATATATATATATATATATATATATATATATACATATATAAATATATAAATATATATACGTACATCTACCTCATACCGTTTCTCTTATTTTCTCATTTTTATGCTACCATGCAGACGAACTTGTATTAGAAGCTATTGATTTCATAGATTTTTTCCTTCGCTCTACACACTTCTGTACACGGATATGCAAGCATACAAAATATATTTGTATCGGTGTGTATGCACTTATGTTTACGTATGTGTGTACGGTATGTGCTTATAAGTGAAAGCATAACACATATACATGCACTTATACATATGTGGTTATAGAAAAATTATTACTTTACTGAGTGTTGCTAAAATACCGAGATGATGGTGTCTGTTGTTGTTGTTGTTGTTGTTGTTGTTGTTGTTGTTCTTGTTGTTCACAATATGTGTATATATATGTATGCATTTATGTCGTCATACGATGACGACTATGTTGTTGATTATGGCGGTGATGGTTACGGTGGTGGTGCAAATGAAATTGATGAAGGTTAGGGTGTCGTTAACGTTATCGGGTCTAGTACTTACACTTGAATATCGTTACCGGTACCATAGACATCGTTCGTTGTCTATGCTGCCGTTATGAAGGTAAAAGCGAGACATTTTTGCTAATGCATTGATTAAAATTGAATTTTTAATTAAAATATATGTTGTTCTTGTTTCCGTTGTTGTATTTCTGTTACTGTGCGCTGTACTTGCTTCTGTTCTCTCGTAACTTTTTTCAGTTACACTCTGTTTGGATTAAACATTTCAGTAGATTTTTTTCTTTTTCTGAGTTTGTTTTTTTTTTTTTTTTATTCACTCCTTAAGCGGTTTATATTAAAAAATTCTATATGTTGAAGCACACAACATTTAAATATTCAAATCATTTCATGCTTGTTGAGAATTAAAGTATATATATCCACTCATATATATATATATATATATATATATGTAAATATAAATACGTACATATATATTTATATATATATATATATATGCATTGTATGTTCAATTAAAATAGACTTTATATACTTTAGCTCCCTCTTGTATACCAATAAGAATCAACTTCTTCAACGATATTATTTTTTAATCTAAATAAATATAATTCATACGTATGTAGATATGTTTATGTGCGACTGTGTATATGAACGCGCATATATTACACTATTCATCATCCTTTAACGATATATTATAAAGAATAACGAAGGAAATTAATGCAAATATATTTTGTGTTTCAAATTGATGACAATCTTAGTTACATATTTGGTTTAAAAGTAACCACGTAACTACCCAAACAAACTTACATTATCATTATTTACATTATTACATAGATAGGCGCATGTTAGTATGCATGCGTGCCAAAATATATATATATACATTTATATATATATATAAGGAAGAATTAAAATCATTAAAATCAAAATTTATATCAACAAAGGAACAAATGAATGTTACTTAACTCGCCCTTTTTGTATTCCTAAAAAGAAAAATAATGTATTTGGTTTGTTGTTTGTTTTGAATGTAATAACCTTGAGAAATTCCTTTAAATACATGTCTACATTCACATATATACGTTTACTGGTGTGTAACACATATAATGAAGAAATTTCACTGTCTGCTTAGGTGTCTAGTCTAATAATGTAAGTCATAGTGCATCCATCCATCCACACAAGTATAATACACCATCTGCTCTTCCGAAAGCCCTTGCCGCACACTGACAATCTTCTGCTAATACAAAGTTGTTGTGAAATGTAAGTAAAAGGAGTAGAAAATAAAAAGAGAAAAACAACATCTTAACATATAAGAGTACAACAAACCAAACCAATAAACTCTACTTCATGTGCTTTACTTTCACTTTCAATGATCTGACGATGGTACGTACGGTGTGTGAGGTTAGTGTAACACATTCGGCAATTATTTGCAATTTTCAGATATCAAGAAAGTGATTTGCTCGGAGATGTTTAAAAGTTGCCCAAGCGCCCAAAACAACAACTATGCATACATTTTATTATATTCATGTATATATATATATATATAAAAATATGTATTTATACATTTATATATATATATATATATGCGCGTATGTGTATGAGTAAACTAAAACATTTATATATATATATATATATATATATATATATATAT
>KK502539.1:505440-526516 GCA_000688735.1 Glossina austeni | reverse complement strand
GCACTTGTGTACTGCATGTGAATATAAATATATTTCCACGTTAATACACAGTAACATACACATATGTATATCTACCTACTAAAGTATACATAAGAATCTCTCTGTACGTATGTTTACTATATTTGTATGTATTGATGTAAGTGTACCAAGGGTTGTCGACAAGGACGTCTGAGTTTCGCCCTGTAGTCATAAGAATAAGACTACAATTCACAATTTCCCAACAACAAAATAAAATCACAATTGCTACAATTTACTTCATTCAATACGTCGTCTACACTATATTCATACATACTTATACCTTACATGCACACATTCGGCCTTGTCAAGATTCTCTAACTTCGTTTTGGAGAGGTGTCTCTGTCTTACAATGTCGAAGTCAAGGCAAAGCAGGCCGACGTCATTGTATGCTATTTAATTTCTCCGCATCCTCTTCCTCACTACACAATATATTGAGGCTTGGCAGAAAATTTAGAACGTCTAACGGACGTTCACACAATTCATAGAACCAAGCATAGTGCATAGAGCAAGCATTCGGTATAATATGCATAGACATTAACAAATGGTACTTTAAAATATATAGGGAGACGTCCGAAAGTGTGACCATATAGCTTATGAACAAACCAAGAAGTCATGTTATACTCTGCAAGTTCAAAGGAAATGTTAAGCACGCCTTATACTTAGATATATGTAAATATGTTATACATACAACCACATTAGCACATATGGGAGCGTTACTTATGTATATCTGTTTCCACATATATATATATGTATGTAGGTAGGAATAAATTCATATATATAAATATATACATATAAAATATCTATATACATAATATGCATATGTGTTCGTGTGTATGCGTGGAATGTGATTTCCAAAGGATGCCGAACAAATATTCAAGTGTCTCGTTTGAATGCTTAACTTTCATTCAGATCTGTGCTGTACAAGCAAGTCACACATACAGGATACTTATGTACATGCACACATACGTAATATACCATACATACGTAAGAATAAGTATATGAATTTTCTCCAAGTACCATAATAATTTCATCACACAGAAGAAATATTCTTCTAGGAAGTGTATTATCAAATGCAGGTCTTACTTGCTTTTGTGACCTTGATTACGAGTACGGTTCAGTTGCAAATGCTGCAAACATCTCTACTGTAGAACATGTGTGCTATTCTTTTAGCAGACATTCAGTTGCCGTCTTTTGTATAAGCACAGCATCTACATATATATATATATATATATATATATATATATATATATATATATATATATATATATGCGTTACGTTAAGCTGTTGATTGCTAAAGCAATTGTTTTCTTTCACCAACTACTTATACTCAACGACCTTGTCGTTTTCGGCATTTTGTAAACAAGTTAATTTATATATGTACAAGTATGTATATATGAACTTAAGTTTATTTGTGGATTTGTTTTCATATGTGTACATACGTACTTATTTATTTGTATAAGTGCAAAAAAAAAGTCATTTCATTCTTTTATTCTTGGTAAACACTAAGGGTATATTTCGTTTATCATTACATTGATAATAAAGCGAAAGGCTTATTACAATCATTTAAGGGCGTCTTCACCCGATTGCTTATACTATCTATTATGGAAATCGCGAGAGGGTGGAAAATGTATTTCTTGTATACTAACTTTTAGTTACAAAGCAAACTTTTGCTAAATTTTCGCTAGCTTGACGAAAGCGGTCATTCATACCGTAGCCGTAATGAAATTACCTTGATAGCCAAGATTTATCTCTAAAATACAAGATGACGTAAGTTATTTTTTGAATCATTTCTTATGTGATAAGAATGAATTTATTTTGTTATCCTTTTTTTCTCGCTTTCCTTTTCTCTTTCATTAACTAATTCTTTCTTTCTTACTTTTTCACGTCCTCTTACTGTCTGCTTAAGACTTTTCAACTTTTACGTTCATTTGCCGATAATTTCATAATGGCACTCTTATTACAAGACGTTCAGGTGTAAGTATGGACGTTTTGACTATTCTACAGAGCAAGCTCTCCAGCGCTTAATTAAAAGATTCGCATTATCAAAAGATCAACATCACCTTTTCCGCTAAGTGGACATATGGATTCTACCTTCTCTTACTCTTCTCCAAACAGAACAGCCGTTAAGACAATCCCACTTAGATCGCCGAATATAGCCGTTTTTTGCTAGGGTATAAAATTTCGACCATTTTTAATACACTATTCTAGACATCGTATGTAATGTCGCGCGTAGTACAATAAGGACGGGCCGTAGAAGCACCATTGTTATGCTAAGAATTACGCGATAACACAAAACGAAATTTCGGTATAAAATGTTTTAACCTTGAATGTTGGGTGTCCATAGTTCGCATCAAAGCTTTCGCAATTGAAATTATTTTTTTTTTTTTTTTTTTTGCTTAACACATGTATCACCGGCTCTTGTTTACGTTGGTTGGTTTTTTGTGTGCACATATGTATTCTCGTTTGTGTTTATGTTCAGAAAAATTTTAATAACGCTGGTTGGCTTACACATCCTTACATGTACATATAAAAACAAAGAATATTCAGCTAATTCATGCTTTTAACCTTTCACACCACAGACTGAGCTTCCAAACTTTAAGGGCAATTGAGACCATTGCTAGTTACTATTAAGGAATAGGAATATCCAACTGTACAAAAAGCTGCAAAAGCCCACATGAGAACCTGGTCGTAATGGCGAAGAGAACTAACTGTCAAAATGGTGATGATGGAGAAGTGCATAGTGTTCACTTGTTAGTGCCCCAATCGTTTCAAATACGTAACGAACAGCTTATAAAAGAGGAATTATTTTGAGGGAACATTTAGTTACGCACACACACACACACACACACATACACGCAGTTCGGTCGCGGACTCATATCATGTTTGCAAGCAACGGACCCTTTGGCTAAAGGTTGGGAACATCTGATTATATCTTAATCGTCTTTATGCCGTAAAGTGCTTGTAGAATTAAAAAAAAAGGAATATATATATATATATAGTTGTGTATATAATATGTATATATATATATATATGTTATTTGTTTGCTTGTGTTCCCTATGAACGTTTTTAACGCCTTGATATATTATTTTCCGAGATGCTAACAAAGCGCAGTGAAACTACAAAAAACAAACTGAAAAAGAAACGTCAAACAATTACAAACCGTAACAACAAATAACTGGTCATCCCTTTAAATAGTTACATTTAGTGCTTCCACACACAACTTGGTGCGGTCGTTAACTATCGCTTGTCCCATTTCCATCTTTCTATGTTAATCTGGACAATAGTAACCGTAATTGCAAATGATTTAATCAATTGAATTTTTTTTTATTATCCTCTCTTACATCTATTTTTTTACTTTTGAATTCATACGAACATATGCACATTACTCAAACTCTACTCCATGCCCGTTATATAACGTGTTTCCATATATGTATACATATATGTACGAGTCGGACTGTGCTAAATATAATTTTCCCAGCGATATTTAAAATGTAAATACAAGGACAGGCTTTTCTTCTTCATCTTCGGTATTATTGCATAAGGCGTATATATATTATGAGTCTTTTTATGCGCTTAATTGGTTATAAAGTGTATTCCGAAACAATTTTGAAAATTTTTAGCAAATTTTTTGCTTTTCCTCTCCTAGTCATGGCTGTACATCTTTGGAATTTTTAATACATATTTCAGATTTCTTCTTCTTCAATGAAACATAAGAGTTACGTGTAAATTGAATCCATGTAGAAAATCGCGGGCAATCTGTTGACTTTACAGCTTTGCCATATACGTAATTACTTATGTCATCTTGAAAGTTTTCATATTAAACATTTCTTACTATTGATGAAAATGCAATTTCACGAATCCTTTAGAAATTTATTCAAGTTGCAGTTCTATACTTAGCCAAAGTATATTTTAGAATATTTGTAGAAGATTTCGTAGCGCATTCAATTACGAATCGAGTACTCCACAAATATGTTCTTGATAAGCATAAATAGTACACGCCTCTATTTATTCTTGCATTTTCTAATGCTTAAAAGAAAAAATACGGTCTTAAACTCTTCATTTTCCTTGAATTAAATACGAAAAGCATCTATATGGTATTAATTAACCGTAATTAAGAGTGAGGTCCAGCCAAATTTTGCATAAATACGATCTTAGAAACATATGCGATATGCGATATAAATCGAAAAAAATGGATGCTCGGTCTATCTGACAATAAACGATCGCGCACTATTCATTGGCTTGAAAAATTTGTCACAAAGCAAATAAAGTTTTTTCGTGGTATACCCATCACTGAATGGATTAGGATGGCCTGGTATTTTCCTTCGAATCGTGCAAACCTCATAAATGGCCATCACAAGATTTTATATGCGTTGTGAGGTCTGTTAGTTCTTGGTGCACAAAAACATTCATAACATTTCATGAAAATTGTACCTAAATTTAAAGTGACCCGTCTCTTTAGTACGCTCTTTGCATATGCCACGCATTCAGTGATTAGGAAGTGAATCGTAATAGTGTACACCTACGTTACGTTCACTCTTTTTTTGTGCCTATAAAGAAAGTTGTGAAGGTAAAGCCAAATGTTGCCTTAAGTCCTCGGTAGTTTAAGAGGGTCCTTCAGTTATTTACTCTTGCGTCACGCTAACCTTTAATACATACTTACCAAGCACACTTACCTGTAATAATCTTATGGATATAGCAGGCATTTGCGGGGTTGGGGAAGCTTGGTTAAGACAAAAAATTAAAATTTAAAATCTAATTTAATCCATTAGTTGGTATTCACTTTAATGGTTTTCGTTTAATTATTTGTGTCGATGACCGCCTAAAATCATTTAACAGATCTTGTGATCAATCTCTTTTCACTTCTAAAGCTCGCAGTTTTGAGTCTAAAAACTGGCTCTCGCATTCAATTTCGTCACCTTCAAGAGCAAATGCAATATTGGAGAATGTAATCCTAGCAGATAATTCGGAAATCGATCATCATATTATATTATCTGCATCCATCCATCCATCAGAAGGGAATGGACTTACACAGCCACAAAATTTAAATAGAAAGTCGAGAAATTTTATTATATAAAGTCTTACCCTTTGCTCACAGATGAAATTAAGCTACTGGATCTTAATACTTACTTACGAGATATGTTCATAAAACATTTAATAAAAATACTTACCACGGTCGTCTAAATATAGCATCTAAGATTTTCCACAAAGCGAAAATAACGCGCTTATCAATGGTCCAAGAAGTCATTTAAAGACGTGACTAATAATTTCAACCAAATCTTTTCTTATTGGTAGCCTGGCAGTTGGCCAAATTATTTTTATAATGAACTGCCGCCTATGTCCGAGAAATTTTCATACCTAGTTTTTTACCCATAAAAGTTTTATATTGCAGAAGCTTTATCTCCTACGGACACCTTTTTGGACGAACCGCACTCAGTTTTCAACTTGGCTTAGGGCCATTAGTTAAGAGTAGAAATATTAAATTCCATTTATTCACACAAGTTTTTGTTGTAGTAGTTATTTCATCTTACCGATTAGTTGACAAACGCCCATTACCAGTAAATCCAATTGAAATTATGTTTTCATGAGGTTTTTGAAACATATTTGCTGAAAGCTCTCTCTCTCTCTCTTTTCTACACAATCTAGGTAGGGGGGAAACCACCAACGAACGAGAGAGATACATGGACTGGAGAATATTGTAGAGATCCGTTGTATCGATATTTGCTGCTCGGTCATCAAAAATCTATTGCAGGGTTGGCCTTACTAGACAGCTTCATGTGCTAAACGCAAAAAGGGTTCTGCGCTGCCCTGGCATTGAGGGACAATTGTTCAAGGACATTCGTGATGTATGCTATGGATGTAAGAAAATTCACGAACTAAGAACATTCTGTGGGAGTGCAGTGCAACTGGGTAATTAACTTAAAGAAAAGGTAAGGTGTTAAGTAGACCTCGTCCAGCAGCGGTGACACATACACAATACGATTCCGATATCGGAAAAACAATGGTTAACATACTACTGGCTAAGGAGTATAATGAAGTCTTTGGGGACGCCAAGCGCCATAATACGCATGTCCGGCGTCATTGAGCGCTGTGGAATTAAACCCTACAAACATACCAAGACATTGACGCTAGGCCCTTGAAACATGTGTTCATGTAACAGCCTTAGCTACAAATATATATTAACATTTTCGATTAGCGAATTTTAGATAGCGTATGTATAGATTATCCATATCGAGAATCTTTGTGTAGTTGCTCTCAGTCAGTTGTTTTTTGCAAATATTTCCAATTTTTCAAACGCAAACCGCAATTCCACCTATGACGCGAGATCAAAAACCGAATGCAATACAGAGAATACAGAAAAACAAATATGAAAAGTTGATTTTCATTTAAAATGTTTATTATTTTTTATCTTTTGTGAGAAGTATTCCTTACTAATTATTATTATTATATATTATTATTATTGTTATTATTTTACATACACTTTCAAGTCATTCAATTATCATTCACTTTGATAATTCAGTTCGTCGTTTGCTTTGACTATACATACATACGTAAATAAATATATACATGCATAGTATTTACTACAAATATATAAATAAGCCTTGGGTTTTTTGCAGTTTTCATTTGCTAAACGAAAAAAAATTACGATAATTATTTTAATTTACTTACATTGTTGTATACACTGTTTTCTTTCTTTCTTTTTTTTTTTTCGTTTGTATTTTTTTTTTTTTTTTTTTTTTTTCTTTTTTACACACGCAGTGACTGACTGTTGATCTAATTATTCGTTTTTATTTATTATTGTATAATTCCGTTCTTTCTTTTCATATTTATTTGCAGTTAGAAGGGAGTATTTATATAAAGTAGAAAAGTATATCTATGTGTATGTGTAATCTGTCTTGAGTTATAACAAAGTAAAAATTAGTGAACAAGATGCTCTTTTTTGAATGTGTGCAAAAACGAAGGGAGCAATGGGTAAGAATTCTTGTTTCCGTTACGTTAGAATAGCGATGCGATTTTACATTACATAAATTCGATATTAGTGTCTGTCCATAATCTTAAATCCAAGCAATAATCCCAGTCTGCAAGAGATCGGGCCTTTTGCGCGTTTTCCATTTAAAAATCGAATACATTTTGTTTCTACGCATCGGCATATGTGGCAAGTAATCTAAATTAATAATCATCAGCAGTATATATAGAATATATAAGCAGTCATCTAATATACACACAATAACACAAATAAAAACTTTAGCTTAATTATACAGAGCTGTGAAACACATCGTAACTCAAACGTTACAGGTGTGTGATGCCTTCGATAAAACTATTTGAAATGAAATAACAAAAAGCAAAAAAAAAAAAAAAATGCACAAACAAAATATAAAGAAAGAAACGAGGAAAATAATAACGAGAAGGAAACAATTCTTAAGAATTTATTTGCTTTCCATTAAATAATATTTTACGCTAAATTTTCTAATCGTAAATATGTTCGTGTAAAAATAGTATGAAGTAGTTTATCTATATATATATATATATATATATATATATATATATAGTACTCTGTTAAAGACGAGATCTTACTTAAAAGGAATATAAATAGCAAAGTGATTGTTTTCATCCTTATCTTAGGTAATATATGATATCTTGCGAAGTTTTTTTTTTTTTTTTTTCGTTTAAAAAACTAAGTCTTAAACCGTATAATATATATACTTAGAGCTTAATTACGTGGGGACAAATAGCAGTCATTTAATATCCTCTTTCTGACCCACCACTACCACCAGCACCAGATACTAACAAATTTGCGAATCCTTTTGCGACTTCAACATATGTTTCATCTCCACGATGGTCAGCCTCGTAATAAGGATAACCGAAGACATGGATTGAAGAGAGTAATAAGTTTTCAAAGGGATATAAAATTTTCTCCTGGATTTTCACTTGATTGATACAGCGGTGGGTATTAAAATTCGTCCTAAGCCGAATAAAAACTTTTGCCTTCTTTTTTTTAAATCAATTAATAAACGCGCACTTAGTCTTCTAGCAGTTCGCCAATTTCTGGTACAGTTAGCCTTCGTTTTGCATTTCAGTGATTTGCTGTTGTTCCAACTTGATTTGCATTAAATTACTGTCTCGTTGGGAAGGGAAAGCAGTAGCTACACCCGTCTCATTAGTAGGTAGCAGCTCATTACCATCTTGACCAGAAAATAAATCTTCGAAGCGCGGACTTTTAACGGCAGACTTTTGAAATAAACCATTAGCTATCGCTTCAAAGTCGATGCCGGGTGGAAGGTTTTCTAAAAATTTTTTATTGTACGCATACTGTATGGCATGGTCTTTATTTTTAAAATACGGATATGGCGACGACGGTCCCGTACTGAAGCAAGACGGGGGTGCCTGTTTTTGACCATCACTAGCACCAGTAGCAGAACCTCGAGAGCAATTTCCAAATTGTCTCGCTTGAATAGCTTCTTTCAATTTATGATCCCTCTCCTTTTCGCGGCTACATTCCATTTCACGTTCGATTGTATAGGTGTTCGCATTATGGTGTATGGATTGATTTGGGCATGGTCCGCTCGGAGGTAAAGCATTCAAACCAGATAAATTCATTAAGCCCAACTTGCTAAGGTCTGCTAAATTTTCGGCACTTCTGCGTTCGCTCATTTGTTTCGAGAGCAAATCGGGCGATTGTTCTGTCATTTCTGATCGCTGTAAATAAGCCGGAGATTTGTACAAATTCATATTCTGAGAAACAGGAGAATGCTGCTGCTGTTGAGAAATAATATGACGACGGAAATTTTCTGTCATTGAATTCAAAGGACTCGATGATTCTTGGGATGCTAAAATCGTATTTTGCACAGCGAGCTTCGCGGCATTATGCATTCCATTAGTTATAATTGTATTTGGATTGCTGAAATGAGGAGGCTGTAAAAGAACACAAAATGTAACAACAACAACATTAAACAGTAACCTTCGGCACTACTTACTATCTATGAACGAAGGCTAGTTTCTAAATATTGGGCACTTCTGATACATGCATAAAAGCTCGTACGTGTAAATCATAACGAAATGTCCCAAATCAAACCAAAAGATAAGTTGAGCAATTTGATATATAATAAGTCAACAGTGAATGGCTTTTTATATATACATATATACCTACGCTAGATCACCGCAATTCAAATTTCAGCGAAATATATTCCTAATTATTCGTAATTATTCTAGGCATCCATGTGTATAATAGAAATTAGTTGATAAGGATAAGATAAACGTATAATTAAGTGAATGTAATGAAATTCGCATAATTCGCATTGGAACGAGCCCGATATATGAACCATTTCGCGTAAATACAGCAAAATCACTTTTCTGTAGAATTTTTCTATGTTCCGTATTAATATTTTCACAAAGATTTTTATCCGCTCCAGCGACAAACTTATTGATAACAATGTTTTAAAAAGTCGTGATACGTCTATTTGGGATATTCGTTCGCAGGGGTTATTAATTTTAAATTTCGGTAATTTTAAAGACATGTGTAAGTCGACAGAAATTGTCCAAGTTCTGGTTATACAACGTTGTACAAACGAAATGATAATATTAGCATACTGCCGCCACTTGGTACGGTAGAAAATTAGATCAAAATAAACAAAAAAAATTGAAGCCCAAATTAGAAAAACAGTGTGTGGCTACGGACGAAATTTTACGATTAATGGATAAATCAATAGTGGAAAGTCGATAGTGGAGAGTGCGTCATAGATGAAGATTAATATTCGTCACAAAACGGGGCGTCTATATATGAGGTTATAGAATAGTTTGTATAGTCACACTCGGCAATGTTTAACAGCCCGCGTTATACACTTAATATTTTTTCCGTAATATAAAGCGAGGATAAATAATTGTTTTTATTTTGAATTATTTAAACATTTTTATAAGCAATAGATTTTTAAAAACATTTTGCATTAAAATGTATGACAAAAAGCGGATGCCATTGAATTGAATAACAATAAGACTTGATGAAAAGCGTTTATGTGCACAAAGTTTTCAATTATCAAATTATCAATGCACAAAAAGAGATAGAGTTTACTTTGCTCAATTACAAGATGTTCTTAGATAACAGCGACTTCCTAAGTGTAACAAAAATCTGTTTAGAATTGCGAAAATTAGAAAATGTTTCAATGGCAATAATAAAAAAATGTAAAATCGAGTAGGCTGGATGGTATGTCCTAGTCGACCGGGATTATGGTAAGGAACTTGACTCCGCAGTATATAATGGCTAGACAGTTGAAGCACATTTATTATCTGCGTGGTTATTAGGTGCCGAACTAATAATAAAAAGAATTCAATAAGAAGATCGTAGAGGGCACTATTTCTATTTTAAGCTTCGGCAGCCTTGTCAGTCTTGTGTGGTACCGTTTGGCGTTTCGACCATAATCTAATTCAGGACATTTTATCATTTAGGCGTGATTGATGTTATTTACAATTACCCGCAAATTGTTCGACGATCTATTATGGCTTTCGACCTACATTATCTAGATAAGAACTGGAATGAAAACCTATTCTTTGCTATTATGAAACGCTGGTACAAAAAAAGGTTTTATCGCGGCCGCCAAAGCCATTCAAAATCAGTTGTTAAGCCATAAAATACATAAGGTTAACGTGAGACATACTGTGAGATTGAAGCAACTTTAATAATTAGTTCCACGAACATGTATAAAACATCGCATGCACGTTTCGATCTGCAAAACGCTTCTTCCCCACATAACTTGGCAAAATCTTCAATCGCTTCGCGGAAACAAATGCTTAAGCCCGAAAGTCATGAGCAACCGATTGTATGGGTGTTTTAATAGGAGCCGAAAACAACAAAAAGCGTGTTAGAGCAACGTAAAACGGACAATTTTGAATAGAACATAACATTTTTATTTATCATTTGATATAAACAATTTTGAGGAGATCTTAATAGCATCGTTGGTTTTAATTAGTTTGTTAGTTACTTGAACACCTGAAGCACAACAGTTGTGGCGACGAGAACCGCATATTACATACAAAGTGGTCGCTGACAATGAAAGTGTGCAACATAGTAGTATACTCAGAATACAAAATTTTAATTTTGACTCTTTTGACGATGAAAGAATATCGTGGATTTGTCACGGAATGATATATGTAATCGTATAAGTTTCGGGAGAATTTTTTGCGTCCGAAACATAATAAAATCCTTGAAAATTATCATATCCATTTAAGAAAGGAAACGCAGGCGCAAATGTGCTCCAAGTATTTGGTGTGACTGCGTCGTTTAGCGGCCGCATGTAATATTGAAAATTACAAAAGTAACTGCAGCACTATAATACTTTTCTCTTATCTACTATTAGTAATTAATTGATCAATGTTTAAACATTAATATGTAAATGCACAATGTGTTGTGATTGAACTATAATAAGAAGAAGAATATGAATTATAGAAATGAATTGTGAAATCAATACACTATTGAACGCCAAGTATCACAGACGCCTAAAACACAGAACATTTCCTATTTAACTCGAGGATGAATGTTGTTTAAAATCAACAGTTGCTGTCGATGACTAGACTCCTATCCAATTCCGATGTTTTTCAAATAGTGGTTTTTGTTAAGGAAGGGAAAAGATGTTCGGCCGTATCAGGAAGGATTGGAGACGGTGCTCAATAAGAACTTCCAAATGTTCACTAGCCAAAAAGCTAATTACCATGAGGATTGAGCTTGAACGACACTAAAAGACGATTGTTCACCTATGAATTGGGCCATTAAAAATAGAAAAGTAAAGGTTTTTTGTATCGCGCCGTAAAGAATGATGTAATATGGATACGCTACGGTAAGCAGAATCCACACCAAAAAAATCATGTGGCTGGCAGACGAAAGAAAGAAAAAAAGAATTCAGTATATATCCACCCTACAACGACGGGTGTAAAATAGTTGTACGTTTAATTACTTGTGAAGTTTTTCATATATCCCTATGTAGTAAAAAAAGAACATCCTTAACAAGTTTGTGGAAACTTTGAGTTCCTTTTTCAACCTATTTTAAAGAAGAAAGATCTCGAATTTTGCGTGTTAATTGAATGTTGCTTTTTAAAGGGGAAAAATGACGTTCAAAGCCAGCAATAGCTTGAGAAATGTTGTTACGGTCTTCTACGCCAAAAACAACGACTTATCGGTGGTTTGTTAAGTTTAAACCGGGCTCCAAGGATGCGGAAAGCAGGGAAGGTCCAAAAGATGTGAATGAGAAGAAAATGAATCCTGAAAACCGTGCTTGACGGTCGAAAGGAAATAAGCTGACCCTTTAAATATATTGAAAAACAGCATTTTCACTATCTTGTGTGAAAATTTGAATCTGAGCTGAAATGAGTACCGCGCTTACTCATAGTATAGCAAATGCATCGTGTCACAATAGCAAAATTGCATTATCGCACCCACTGTATTCTTCAGATCTAACCCCTGCATTTACTCTCTGTTTGCACATCTCAAAATAATGCTTCACTTAAAAAGGAGTTCCATTAAACGTCGACGCCACTGCGGAAACAGAAGCGTGTTTCAAAGATTTTTGACAAATCGTCCTATCAAAAAGCCATAAAATACTGTGAAAGCGTTGGACTAAGTGCGAGATTCGTGAAAGAGACTAGACAGAGTTGAGCCTAAAATTTTCCAAAAATATATAATTTTCTTACTTATTTCCGAGAGAATTCGCTACATTTTATTAACAGCATTTAATTGTGTATCATTCGTTGATTTATACTGACCTCTTTGCAATTTTACCGCTTTCCATCTAAACTTTCCTGGCTTTCTGTAGAAGTTTCAGAAATAAACAATAAACGGACGGAAATATTGTGTTTTTCAGCAAAGGGCATAATGACGTTACAAATCAAATAAAGTTGCACCATATGTCTATTTTTTACACCCCACACCATTTGTGGTACAGGGCATACTAAGCTTGTGCGACCCACATAACACAAAGCAGGGCTTAAGATAGACCCACTTTTCATTATACCAATCGTCCGTCTGCCTCTCTGTCGGTCTGACATCTGTCCATGTCTTTTGTGTTCCACCTATAGGCCGCAATTGTCAACATATTTTGATGGGACGAACGCTATTTTGTTGTTTAAATAGTTTGAATCGATCACTCCCTAGATAACGTCTTATTTTGAAAATTCTTCATATGTCGTTAAATGAAAACAATTGCAATTTTCAAAATTTTTCGACACACCTTGCCGAGTACTTGCCCTTTAGAAAAATTTAATTTTTAATATTTTATGACGAAATTTGGTCCATAGTAGCAAGTAAGCAAAAAAATTAACGGTATTCCCTACAGAGATTACATAGATCTACTTTGTAGATCTTAAGATCTTAAGATAAGGAGCGCCCATGGAAAGCAAGCCTTTATGTGAAGAGAAAGTCTAATTTCTAGTTACTTACGACGGAAACTGAAAAATAATGCAATTTTTGGCAATTAAATTAAGTTCACTAAATTTGTTTTGCGCATCCTCCAATACATGAGCTTTCATGTATACTTTGATAGTGTGTTTTCGCATGAACATGATAATTAATGTAATTTTTGGATTATTATTAACGAAGCGAGTGGGTAACTGCACTAGGTAAAGTGCTGTTGGGTATCGAAAAGTCGACGGTGCCCAACTAAAATGTTCTTGCTCGTTTTAATATTTTTATATAACATACTATTTTTCATAGGTACACCACAATCAATCAGTAAAAGACCTAATTTAAAATTGACTACTTGTGTTGATTGGAAAGTGAAGTGCGTTAAGATAGCTTATGTCTGTATTTGTGATGACATATCGAATTGTGTGTACCTATATATAAATTTCAAAAACGTTATATGATCTCGATTATTTGTACAAAAAAAAAATAAAAAAACATAAATGTATAAATAAGTGGGAGTGTTATAATAAATTTTTCCAACTTACCACATTTGGTTGGCCGTTTACATAAGAGAGGCCGCCTAATTCATCCTTAATTTCGCGATAATCTCTGAAAACAACTGCTTTGATAACAGAACGTATTAAGTCATCAGGCCACATGCCAAGTAAAATACGTTGGGGACGCCCTCTAGCCTTTGGACGCGGATCAGAGCCGCCATCTAAGGAAGGGCCCAGCATGTTATGAACCCGATTTGCGTATAAAACAAATGTCGGATAGGGAATATCATATTTTCGGGCGGCTTGTGATAACGATAAACCTTCCTTTAGCACGCTAAATATAGCCTCGGCCATAGCCTCGGGCCGCCAAGATTTCAGTGGGCCTCGCTCACGAAATCTTAATTGTTGCACCAGATTTTGTTGATTCGTATTCCAACACTTCTGCCACATGGACTGCAGTTGGTATTGGTAACTGTCTGTGTAAATGAAAAATTAAATAAACTCATATTTAGCGCATAATAAAATTGATGAATAAATAATTTATGAATTTTTTTATCTAATGTTGCTCTTTATTTATTTATATATCAGAAATAATATAATTACCAACTAACCTGTGACAGAAGTACTTGACGTGCCGGCCGTCCAAGGATGACCGCTTTCAATCATTTTTGCCTTTAAAAGAACAAATAAGAAAAAAAAAATTAAAGAACAAGCATTATATATGTAATGTAAAAATGTTGCCGACCTCTTCTATCCGTTGTAGAGCATGTTATTTGGAAGCTTAAATTAATTAATTATCTATTTTAAGTCTTAATTCCCTAAACTAATTTTAAGATCTACAAGAAACATTACATTTGATTGAAATGTTTGCCGGTTTTAAGGCTACGAAGTGTTTTATTAAAAATCGGCGCTTAAACAACTTTAAAATGCAATCTGTGCATCTCAAAAATTTTCTTCTAATTTTTTTTCACTTCTGCACTGTGTACTTGCTGATAGATGTATCATTAAAACATTCAACTAAGCTCAACTTTTCGAGATAAATAAAAGGAAATCGTCAATGCGAGCATATAACACCGGTTTTACCGCCATCTTAAAAAAGCGAAACGATTTTATAGCTGAGCACACTCAAAAGACAAGGGCTCGCAGGCGTAGGCACACGCAAATGAACGTTAGATTTTTAAGGGCAGGCCCTCTTCTGAGAATAAAATCATATTGAAAGTAATACATTTATATGTGGCGCTGTTATTCCTCTCGTTTCCTTGCATTTCTTTTCTTTCTTTACACTTTTATAGCAACTTCTGTTTTGCTGATCCGCAGACACGAAGCTATAAAAATGCTTCCGACATTTTCATTTATTTTTATTTCTACATCAATTATTCATCATACACTTTACGGCCCTGTCCTTATCCTACATACACACATGCATATATATACATACGTACATATGCGAGAATATGCATTTACATTATAATATAATATATATATCTATGTATATATATATCTATATATTATATATATATATATATATAGATATATATATATATATATAGATATGCATAAACACTGCATTGTAATAGTGTGGACCTGTGTAGATGGTGGACACTAAGCTTTGTGTCCATTTCATGTGAACTTTATTTGTCTCCTTTGCTTACCTCTCCTAAAAAATAGTCGTACTTGAAAGGTTACTACTAAGTTGCAATATTTTCGCGCTCTTGCATGTTCATACACATACATGATTATATTTGTGTATGAGTTTGCATATAATTATACCCTGCACCCTACAATAACAAATAGTATGCACGTTTTTAATAAAATAAGTCGGTTTGAGACCGAACACGGCTATTAATTCTGATTTTTTTTATTTTTTTTTTTATTGAATTAAATGAATTTAAAAGTAAGTCTTACAGTCAGCGCTAACTATTTTTTAAACGAAACTTCTTTAAACTTCATATAACCACTCCCCATTTGTGCATAGCAAGTGATTTATAAATATTTTCTCTTTTTTCTTATTTAGCACATCACCTTGAAAAACAAGCTTAAGAAGAAGCTTTTATGTTTTGCTGGAATTACTTTTGCTTTCCGTTAAGTAAATTTAAGGTGAAGAAGGCCTTTCATAACTACACTAGAACATCTCACATTGTAATGGGATATGCAGTGGTTAAGTTTAACCATAATTCTAGTTCTCACTTTATACATATATACATAGATATATACATAGATATATATATATATATAGCATATTATGTATATGTAAATTTCAAACTGCTTGATAATGCAACAAGAGGTCAACCTTTTTTATATATTTTTCCCGTTTAAGTATAAACATTAATAAAACATATTTTATTCGCCTGTCGATACGAATTGATTTGAATGTGATTAAAACTTAATCGATCCGAAAAGCTAATAATAATTATTTGCAATGTACACAATTTATTCGTAGAATGAAAGAAATCCATGTGCATGAGACTCTAGATTCGTAACCATCCTTTGCCCCTTAGTCAAGCAAAAGGAAAAAGAAAAGAAACATTTTTAAGAAAAAGAGAAATAATATTTATATAGAGAGTAAGTATATACATACATATCTATAATTATAGTGCAAACACCAAGAAGGAGAAAGAATAATGAAACAAAAAATCAAACATGTTCAAATCAATACGAATTGCAGATGCTCGACTTTTGCTCAAAACGTAGAGTTACGCTTTGATATTCAATTTACAGACGGCTTGTACTCCACAATACACTTTTTAGAAAATCAAATTTTTTTTTTGTTACCTAAAATGTTCCCGCAAATATTCAAAAATAATATAAAAAGATTATTGGACGGGCCATGGAAACATCTTAAATGGTTCCAAAATTTTATTTTGCAGACATAGCACAGCAGCATAGTACAGCAGCAAATGAGTGTAGCTTGATATTTGAAACACATATTCATTCAACGCCACCTAACATAACTCCAACTATTTGAATCCTTTCCAAGAGATGTGAAGCACGACACCCTCTTCAGAGTGATGTGCATTCGTACAGAATATGTTAAACTAATCCCTATACTGGCAGTTATTCTCAATGATTTTAATCAAACCTAATAAGCCTTTGGCAAATGCGCTCGATTTTATTGCCTAGAAACAGTCATTTATAGCGCCTACAAGTACTTAAGCAGAGAAATGAAAAATGTTGAGTTCATCTGCTAATATAAGCCTTGGAGTTGGCATTAGCATAATTAAGATAAAAAGTTACAGTTCGACTCAATAAATTCTGATCAAAATTGCATAGACCTTTTAAAAAATAATAATAATAATACAATACGCGGCGAAATAAAACGACTTTGAGAGAAGAACCGAAATTTTCGATATATTTCATCAATAACTTTCACAACTTTTACGATGCCATCCATATACCTCTCCAATAATTGCAGTTTAAACGATTTTATATTGAGTTTAATGAATAAAATATTTATTTCATAGGAAAAAAAAGAAAATAATTATAATAATAATAATAATAATAATAATAATAAGACATTACACGTAATGCGAAGAATTGGGAAGAGTGGCCCCTAAGCAAATATACTTGCATTTATTCAAGGAACGTGATAAGGCAATAACAAGTAATTTATAATTCATATATTATTTATTTTTAATAGAAGCGAAAGTCATCCACACGCATATATATATATATATATATATATATATATATATTTACATATTTATATATTCATGTCTTATATAAAGACACAAACTTATATAATTATGAATATAACATTAACTTTAAAGAAAAGTTTGATAAATTATTCATAAATATATTGCACATATGCACATATAGGCGTCGTATTCATGAAAAAATCAATATATGAGTATTTTGTAGAAAATTCCACTAGAGGAAATGGTTAATTAAATAAATTATACGAGTGGAAGTATGATGTGTGCTCTGTACTTATATATATATATATATATATATATATATATATATAGACATTTCTATACGTATTTATATTCTACTTATAATCAAAATATATATATATATATATATATATATATATATATATATATATAAATTGTACTGTACTTTGCTACGCATATACGTATATAAATTAAAAAGAATGGGACGGTGTAAGTATTTTTATATTTCCGCTTATATATGTAAGTAAGATTGTAGGGTTTATATAACTTCGCCGAAGTTTTCTTTTTCTATATTCCCGGCAAAACAGTACCTCACAGTGAGAAAATCTAAATGAAAAACGAAAAAAAAACGTAATAATAATAATAATAAAAAAACTACTCCAAAACAAGACTGCTCAAAAGTGAATCTTGAGCACCCATCGCCATGCATAAAATGCTCTTTTTAGTGAAATGAGAGCCTATCAATAAATGTGGATAGGTGGAACAATGTACGTGACTGTTGTGAGAATAACGAGAAACTATAAATAGAGGAAGCTGTTAAATTTACTTCTTCATCGTGAATGTTTCTGTAAACCACTTATGCCTTTACGCAATAGTTTCGGGTAATTGAGAGCCCATAACATAATTGTAAACACCTGCATTTAAAATTTATACATAAGTGTATATCTCTGAACTGATTCTTTGGAAGTCATGAAAATTTTGACACGTATCGTTTCATGGTTGATGCTATCCAGAAATCATATGGCCGACAACAATGCTACAAATATATCGGATCGAAGACTTATTAAATGAAGGGGTTAACTTTCCGCGAAAACCTAAAACCTAAAAACATTTTCAACATTTGGAAACAAATGCAGATCAGAGGAGGATAAGATGTGGTACACATAATGAATGCCTGTCTCAAGGAAAAATTAGTTTTTTCTATACTAAGCAAGATTACTTTTCCCAAAGTTTCCCACCAGTACATCTAAAGAGTGGGAGTTTCTGTTACCGTTTCACCAGCTTCGACGTAATCAATTAATAAAACTAATTTTTCATTGTGAAAACTTAATCTCCTCCTTAATAATCCTCCTTCTTAAAGGTGCTGGGTTCGAGCAGAAAAATCTTGTGGCTTCGGAGTTGAATCGCCGCTCAGTCTACTCTGCTCTTTCTCGTCGTCTTAGTCCCTGGAAAAACGGTATAAACATTTATGAGCCTTTATCGAATGTCTCGCACATGTTGCCATAGCGAAGCCCTTATTTCAGATCCCTGTATTTGTGTAGTTATTCAGTATCAGGTGAATGCCTGAAGTTTTACGCTGAATGAATGACAGAAAATTGCCGACAGAAATGTACGGGTGTTCTATATCTTCAAACAGCCAGAATAAGTCAGTTAATTAAATATCGCTATCCTAACGCAATGCTTGCGCTAAGTAATCTATTCGTGTCACTTATTTGAAATTCAAAACGTTGAGCGCAGTCACCTTCCGTACCACTCCAATCACAATATATTTGACATCTTCTACAAAGGTGCGGTTATAGTCTGGGTAATAGGGTCAAACTGACACAAGCAGATTTGAAAGTATGCTACAATTTAGTTTTAATAGAAATAATCTTTCACATGTACAGGGCACTTAACCGAAGGATTAGTCAGTTTACATCTAGAACGCAATATGTTTAGTGTTTCATAAGTTGTCTGGCAAATGGTCCTACTCTTTCGAAAATAATCGTCGTCTGCATCCGTGGCATCAATCAAGAGGCCAAAACAAGAAAAGGCCGACCATTCAATAACCTACACTACAATTATTTGCTCGTTTTGGTAATAATTAATCCACTATTGCACATTATTTTCGTGCAAAGGCATACCATTCATGAAAGCCCGCCTCTTGGTGGAAGCATAAAATATCTTATGACTTGATCAAAATTTCCCAAACTTAATTTACTTCCCCTAAAAATTTTCCCATTTTTCAGTTTCCGTCATAGAAACCTAAAAATTATATTTTTTCTCCATATAGGGGCTTGCTTATCATGGTAACCCATATATATATATATATATATATATATATATATGTTAGGTTCTAAAAAATACACCTACGTTATCCAAATTCCCTACTGTTAACTTTTGTTGCTAAATTGTTACTATGGACCAATTTCCATCACAAGTTGTTAAAAATTAAACCTTTCATTGAACGGCTCACGATTCATAAGAAATCTAATATGGAGTGGGGACTAAGAAATAGACCCATGTGCTTTAAATCTGGTCGTTTCAATTTGTGTGTCAAATTATTGTCGTGCAAAAATTTTTATTATAAAACATTAACAATTAAGCCTTCTTCGAATATAAGGGCTTACATATCTTGGGAATCTCTATATGCGATTGTATCAACAACAAAAAATAGACCTGCATTGTCCAAATTCGGCAAGGATGATTTCTTTATTAATTTACACTTACGCATCAATTTTCACCGCGAAGTATTGAAAATTGTACCTTTTCACGATATAAAAATTCATTTTGCGTAGGAACGGTATATACGAGAGAGTTAAAAAAATTGTCTCGCCCGAACCAAATGTTTGTACCAATTTTGAATGTCGAAATACTATTACACAGCGAGATTTGTCATAAAATTTGTCATAAAATTGCAATTTTTTTCCTCAATTTCATTTTCAATGACGTTCATCTTTGGCCAAAAATCGTCATTGTACCAAATTTCATCAAAATGTCTCCAAAAATTGCAGCTTGCAAGCTAAACGCAAGTTAACATGGACAGACAAGATCACAAGAATAGCGAAACTTAGATCAATCCAGCAAGCGATTCTGAATTGATGTCTGTCTCAAGTGTTTCTGAGTGTTGTATACGTTCGCACAAACTTAATATACCTTGTGCCACAAATTGCATATATATGAATACACATATAACTTGCGATGGATATTTGCAAAAATATTGAAAGCAATTTGAAGGCAAAGACATTTTCTTTAAATCAGTTGCGATTACTTAAACTCAAATTTCTGAGACTTAAGTTTTTGCTACACCGTAATTGTAAATAATCTCGCCATTTCGTGGATTTGTTTTCTTCGCTAAATTACGATTAGAAAACTAATTTACTATTTTGAGAACGCAGTAGTTGCCGCACACTCCCAGCTACATAATCTATTTTGCGTTTCTAAGGCCAAAGGAGTTATTAATTTATAATACAATAGTACATACCATAAACAAATATGTTCGGTGATTTAGCGCAAAAGTGTTCTGCTCAATATACTCTAACTAAATTATTTATATTGAACATAGAGCAACTCGGAAGATACATCAT
>KK502539.1:485429-505246 GCA_000688735.1 Glossina austeni | reverse complement strand
TATATATATATATATATATATATATATCGATCCATACGTATAAGACATCTTGCCTATTAACTGTCAAGATAATTACAATAAAGTTTAAGCATTAGATTTAATAGGAAGCAAACCCTACGAGCGTATGAAGACGTCATTACTTAATTGATATAAAAATATCTATCCATGTAGCAACACATCAGGGAATTATAGTCGTGGTTCAAATATAAAAAAAAAGGAAACAAAACGGAACAGTGATTTCGTCCTCTATTTGATATATATAATCGAGAAGACGGCAGCGATGCACGATAACGGATAAGGAACAATCATTCAATCGATGACTTTCGAAATTTCAAAAAATTTATTAAATAGCAATATTGTTGCTGTACTCAAACCCGCAGCAAACACGTATCTCACAAGCGCGTATCGTATGCAAAAATAAAACACTTTCAACACTGTTCAGTCGATTACCAACTTTTTTTTTTTGAATGAAAACGCTTGCGAATCGCATAAAATAGCGCCGTTCGTCATTTATAAGTTATCAAGACTCTAGCGCATTGAAAAGAAGAATTTGGAATTCTCGTAATTGTAGTAGTGGTTGCCCGAGTCCTGGTTGCAGCCTAAAAAGAAAAACTATTCTGCCTAAAGAAACTATCAGGGAGATAGATCCCACCTTCACTCACAGTTAACCAATAAATTGAATTCATTTTGATCACTACTTTCAGCGTTTATTTGAGAAAGCAAAAAGCAATGGCAGCACAAGACTGCGTGATTGTCTACATACGAATACAAATGCTAGACAAAGTGCATCTATTTAGCGACAAAAGAGGGGGGAGGCATTAGCGCTATTGCCTTGCATAAACAAACGAACTCTAACGGGAGAACAAAATTTTAGCATACTGATGTAATGAACTTAAAGCTCGTTAGATGAAAGCCTAGTATCAATTAGTAATGTTTTGGGGTTTGATAATAATCTCAAAAAAGAAAATTTCTGAATTTTTTTTTAATAAATGTCTAAGACCCTGCATAACGGCCACATATTAGGAAATTTGATAAGCCGACAATTAGCCAAACATTGATAACGACAAAACTCCATTTTTGTTTACAAATCCCGTCCTTTACACAGAAGTACAGTAGAACTTGAAAATTGAAATGAAAATGTTCCGATATTTATGTTTCAAGTAAAAAGCAACAAGACGCGATACTTTCTCATATGCAGGGACAAAAGAATGCGTTTCTCTAGATGAAAGTCGTTAAGGACTATCCCTGTTCACAACCTCCAGGAACTGCAACTAGTCCAAAAACTATTAATTACGTCTGTGGTATTGGGTATTCGAAAACTGCCGACAATTAACGGTACTTGGTCTAGTTTACAACTCGAACATGTCAATTAACTCAGTGAATGAAATCTTAAGCAATGTATTAAGAATGTAATAAGCCTAAAGGTACCCGCCCGAAATTTCTGAAAGAATCAAAGGACCCTGGGAGAAGATAATTGAGCCACACGTTTTACGTTAACTTAAATCATTTACCAAATGTCGCCTTAAATCTTTCAATCAACAATGGTAATGGCCATCCAAATTTCTACAAGAGATTGGTTTCACTTTCTCGATCTCAAATTACAATTTTATTAAATTTTATTTACTTTTAATAGACAATAATACTTATTAGACGAGATGAATTTTGAAAAAGTTTGAAGAGCTTGCACTGAAATTTTAAACGACTTGAGTTAAGCTATTAAAATTATAAGCCTTTCAAATTTTATTATAGAATAATAGTTAAGAAAAAACGTAGAAAAAAAGCCGAATCAAAATCATACCACATTAATACCTAAGAAAAATGGAGGATTAATAACTAATAAGCGAGTAAAAAAACTATAGCCATATAGTAACCTAATAATCATAATTTAACTTACACCACCCTACAGATATTCATGTAATGACTTTTCAATATAAGGAGGTACGTGGGAAGTGGTCGAAAAAGCGGTCCGAACCATTGTCAATGGCGTTCGTCCTGAACAGAGAAATCAATGAACTGATATTAGACGGACAGACAGTCATGAGGAGAGACGAACAGACAAGTTCGATTCAGAAAATGATTCTGAGTCGATAACAAAGGACGAACGCTATCAAAAATGGTTCGAATGGTTTTTCGACGACTTCCCATATAACGCCTTATTTTGAACCATCATTATATGAATAACTGCATTAAGTGAAGCGGTGTAGGGTATTTAATAGTGAGCCGTAGTCAACTAAAATATCTTTGCATGTTTTTATATAAGGCTAATTTTTTTGGTAATGGCCCTGCAACGAAAACGATAATATTTACAAGCGTGAGCGCGGGTCTATCAAGAATTATTTAAAACTTGAATAATAAAATGAAAATTTCATAATAATTGTTGAATAACATAAATAGTACGGATATAAAGCGAAACAGAAAGACGAAGAATACTTGAAATGAGGATATTTGATTTTCTTTTGGCGACTTCACCTATTTTTCATTTTACAAATACACCGTAGACTCATTCCATCCCCAAAAAAGTGCGATAGCGTTTTGCAACATAATTATTTTTATTAACATGTAAAGAAATCATGCCGCAATTAATGAATTATTAAGAACATTGCAAAAGATGGACTTGTAGCAACTTCAAATGTAACGGCTCATATGTATATATATATATGTGTTGAAAAAAAGTTGCATCGAAGACGTCTAAGGCGGATTGCAATCCACGAAAGATCCAAAAAAAAAAAAATAAATAAATAAATAAATTTATATATATATGTATATGTTTTGAAGTTTGTTTAAAAGATAAAAAGAAAACGTGGTAGTTCGAGAGGTATATTGAGTCCGCACCGTAAATGTCTAAAATCTGCGCGCAGGTATATATGTATGTGGGTTAATTGGCATTAAAAGAATTGACGTCTGAGATCCATTCATTACACACACACTTCTTCACACACCGACGCACTACATCGCGACAGCGACACAAATTAAAACTCAAGTTAAATAGACACATTTAAAATTTTCTATATAAGTTAACAGTTTACTAAACAAAGGAAAGAAACCCTAAACTAGGTATACACAAATGTATGTATATATATATATATATATATATATATATATATATATGTTTACAAGTAAAACTATATATGTGCGGATGTGTGTGGGAGAACGGCTAACAAACATGCACAAGTGTAAATATTGTATGCATAGTATAGAGAAAACGCTGCATTATATGCAATGCAGAATAACCCTCAAAATAATATTTAATATTTAGAGAGGAATAAATATTAAATGAGTATGTTACTTAGAAAATTGCAGAGATATACAAACAGTAGTACAGTAGTACATTGCCGTTTAATATACGAGGAGGATTGAAGCAATTGTACTCTACTTTTAACGACAGCCCATCATTTATATGCCATATGTATATATATATATATATATATATATATATATATATCTAAATATATATATATTTAGAAAAAGTATTTGTTGGACTATCTGTAAGAGAATATGCATGCACACACAAACACATGCACTTGAATGCGGACGTGCACATGCACATTTTTATACACACAGAAAGCTAACCAGTACGCAATACAAATATGTCAACCTTTACTTTAAAAACGCAACCTGAATTCTTTATTTTTATTTTACTTAATAGCAACCCCCGACCACCCCCCGGATCCAGGTATGCAAGGTAAACATATATACACGCACATATAAACAAACACACACACACACACACACACGCACACACACACCCAAACACATTCATTCATTCATTCATTCATGTGAATGTACACAATTGGAGAGAGAGAAAAACTTTTCTCTTTATACATACGCACATGGCTACTCACATATTACTATAAAATATGCAGCCTTTGTGTAATTCTTATTTAATATGCTATTAATATTTTTATGGGCTTGTACACGAAAAAGCAACGTAGATCTGTGCGACGATGATGTTATGAAAAGCGGCCACTTCTACACAAACACGCAGCGAGAAAGAGAGAGAGACGTTTAACAAACATTTGTTATCTTTAATTTCTACGTTGTTTCAAGCGGTACAAAGAGCCATCCATCCATCCAAACAGGTATGCAGAAGACATTATTACGCAAATATTTATGTCGAACAGTTTGTCCAATAAGGGAAATAATTCAAACCAACCTTAAAAATCCACTACTTATATATATACACACACACACATACACACACACACATACACACACACACACACACATGCGCGCGTACAAAATACATTCTATGCCTGTAGAGTTAAGTATATTAAATAACCTATATATACTATGTTTTATTGCAATAATTTTATTGCACAAGTCACTCAACAACAAACTACAATAGCAATAATAAGAAAGCTTACAATATAATATATATATGAATTATATATGAAGTGAACTATTGTTTGCTTTACACGTATTAATATCTATAAGCTTAAATGCACACTTTTCGGAAACCTTTCGATTTATGTGTTTCTTTTTATATATAAGCGCAGGCTTATCATTAAATATCGACATTGCCACAGCCACTAGGAGAATTTAAGTCAATCGTCAAATGCTTTCACAAATTAATGCGGCTAACAAACAGTTGCAAAGGAAACTAAAGAACAACGCATTATCACTATGACTTGACTAAAATACAAAAGGCAACTATAGCGAGAGAGAGAGAGAGAGAGAGATGGAAAGATAAAGAAATTGAACGCTATTCGCATATACACAAACACACATATATGTAGTCCCATAATATAACAATAAAATAATAAAAATAGCGTAATTAAAAGTATTCTAAAAAATATAATAATGATAATAATAAATAGAAAACAATATTTACACGAATATTTACCACAAAGACTATAATTACAAATCTAAGTAAACACAGGTATATTCCGACGAGTATACGCATATATGTTAGGTATAGAAGTATGTTATTTTTGAAACTTCAAAATGTGTTCATGATTACGTAGTCGAACGAACGACATTCGTATCAACTATATATATACCTGAACTGATGGAATTAGACTGTTTTCTTTAATAGAATGGGGATGAAATTTAAATTTGATGAGTAATTTTGAAAAAACAGGCGCAAAGGATCGATTTGGTTTAAATTATGTACGAATGTATATGTATGTATCTACAAATTAGATTCGAAAGACTTCCCTCATCTTCAATTGGTTATATAGGGCACAGTGTAGTGCAACCAGTCTAAAAGTTTAGGTGGACGCTCGTAGCACTTAGAGGTAAGGATTAACCATCTTACCTTTTATTAGACCGATCGATTCAGTATCATTTTATCAATCGATCTAAGCCTATCTGTCCGTCTGTCCATCTGATATCTGTCCGTGTATTTTTGAGTTCAACTTACAGTTCGTAATTTTCAGATATTTTGATGAAATTTAGTAGAATGACGTACTTTGATCAAAGATAAACATAGCAATTTTCAACATTTTTCGACAAAACTTCGCTTCGACTACTTTGGCATTTTAAATTGGTATGAAAAATTTGGTGCCATTTTTTGAACACCGTCTCATATGATCATTTCTGCAAAAACTAAATCTCTACATCGTAAAAACGTACAATTTTCAATATTTCATGGGGAAAATTGATTCACAATACGTAGATCTATTTTTTAGATAAGACCGCATATAAGGATTCTCAGCTTCAAATTTAAACCTTTATACGCCAATTATAGGCCGAATTGGGAATGTTTTGTGCTGAAAATTTGTTCCCGATATTAATTTCACATACCAATTAAGTGGACCAAATTTGAACCAGATGGATTCATTTCTTGGACCCCACTCCATATAACATATCTCATGAATAGTAAACCTTTCAGAACAAGGTTTGATTTTTAATAATTCATGATGAAAATCGATTCGTATTAACAATTTAGTGAAAAAATGAACGGTAAAGAATTTGCATCACATAGCTCTATTTTTTAGACCTAACTTATGTAGGCGTTGGTGTGAAAAGCAAGCCCTTATATGGGAAGAAAGTCTAATTTCTAGTTTTTTATGACGCAAATTGAAAATTAATAAAATTATTGGCAAGAAAATTAAGTTTGCTAAATTGGGATCATGCCTAGGCTATCATAGGTTATCTAACGATCGGCGTTGCCCGGCTTTAATATTCTTACTCGTTTTTTTTATACCCACCATCGAAAGGAAGTCTAAGAGACCGTATAAAGTATACGTATTTTTAATCAGCATGAAATTCTAAATCGATTAAGCCATGTCTGTCCGTCTGTATATCTATGTGGCGTCTGATGTTTACACTCTCTTGGTCGCAAACATAAAGGTATAGACTTCAAATTTGGTAGAAAGATTGGAAGCTTCTGCAGACAGGTTGGTATTAAAAATGGGCCAAATTGGTCAGAGCACTGGCCCGCAGCAAAGTGTGCAATGAACGCAATTCTGTTTCTCTACGCAAAAATATGTGGTTTTTTGCTCATTACTTGGAAATTATGAAAGAGAGAAAGAAGACTGAAATTTTCAACCATGACTTTAGGGAAGACTCTACTATTTATGTACAAGAATGGAAAAAATTATAGGCGGATAAACTTCCTCTTTTCCACATTTTGAGGTTTTATTCGTATTGATCATATCAGGTAAACAAGACAGACTGTTTAAAATTAAATAAAGACATATTCTCGGCCTAAAAATGCGTTAATTCTCAAATTAATACAGTGGAAGCCACGGCATGGTGGATTAATTTTTTCATCATAGGACCATCGATATGGGTATCACATAAAAGCACTTGCAGGGTAGAAGCTAATTATGCTAATTCTACATTGATTATAGGGGACTTCACGACATGATGGATTAAAAATTTAAAATACCTTGTAGAGAACTAAGAGGTGGAGGAGAGTTAAATTTTATACCATTTAGTTGAGGCACTAAAGATTTTAATCGTGGTACGCAAGGTGGTCGGCCTAGCCGAACATAATTTTCTTACACATTAAAATTTAAAGTGTGAACTTTAAATGCAAAACGACGAAGCATAAAAAAAAAAAAAATTAGAAAAATTTGCTTGCAGCTCAATATTGTCTGAAAAAACAAAAATTTATCTTAATACGCCTTTTCCACTAAGGACTCTAAATCTTTTAGGTACTTTTTTTTATTGACTTCAATGATTCCTCAAATATTGATGAATCGCGCGAAATAGGAGTTAAAGCGGGGCGTGGAAGTTTAAATGGCCCTTATAGAAATTTGCTGGATTGGATAACTTGACTGGAATTCGGAATGGAAAAATTGTTAAACATAAACCTACCAATGACATAGTGGACGCAGATTGAGAGGTAAACGAAAAATTTGTGCTTTTATGCATAATATAAGATCAATATGCATATAAATACCTTTTTTTATTTATTTATTTATTAATTTTTTTTTCTTTTTTATACATAAATTTAGAGAAATTATTTGGAATATAAATAGGTTTCCGCGTTCCGGTTTCGCTGAAATTGTCAAATGTAAGAGGTAATATCACAAGTTTGGGCACCTGACATCAACACAACGTTAAAGTATTAGTGACTCGACATCACATAAGTTCGTTCATGCGAAAATGTCAAGTCTTGTGCCGAACAAGCGTTATTTGCGAGCACTTTCGATTTACTTCTTTAATTTTATTTCATTGCTTATCTTTAGTAAACGCAAGATCATATTATTGCTATTATGCCTAGAGTTTTTTGGACATATATTTTAAAGCATGACAGCGTTTTGTTTTTTCGTTTTTGTTACGACGTCTAAACCCACACAATTGAAAAATGCCTTTTTGCTTTATACTTATTCGAATAATTATTCCTTTGCGAACGCATTAACATTTTTCAGCTTTTTGAAGCAAACTATTTGACGAATCGATTTGGAATGTATGGTGTGCTCATATGAACGGGAATTGCAATAACGACATATATTTTTTCTATTAACAAACGTTATTTATTTACTAAGCCAAGTTAGTGAATGAGTTCGAATTCTTAGCTGATTACTGTACTTCAAGTTTAAACTTGGGCGTAGCACGCACATGGCTGCAAGTATTGAGCTTAAATTTAGTGCAAATAAAATGTTTTCCAGAACAATCCACTTGACAAATCGACATGCCGAGTTGAAAGTGAGAAAGTTCTTAGTAATTCTTATATATCTATGGCGGTACATATTGAAGAATCGCTTTCACGTTTCTGACTTGTTTCATTTACTGCATGACGTTTTTGGGTCCATGAGAAAGTCGGAAAAGTTTATTGAATCATCTTCAACCATTTTTTTTTTTTTTTTTTTTTTAAGATGTTCAACCGAAAAAATAATGCTGTGAATTAGTGTTCTATTCATTTTATTGGCGTTATGATCTGTTCTTGATTGCAACACCGTGAGAAGCGTTCACTTCAAAAATTAAATCGTTGGCTATGATTTGCACAAGTAACTGAACTTTTATAAATGGGCAAGCGTTATTTGACAGTTTCGTAATATTTACGGTAAGCAATAACAACAGGTCTGAGAGGTCTAGAGAGCGTAAGAAAACATCCCCGTTTCGTAGATAACTTTACATTTTGCAATGAACATTTTTAGAACTCTTAATATTTATCGATGAAAATTGATATTAATTTCCAGATATACTACAACGATACTACATTTGGTATTCGTACCTGTGCCGGCCATGAGTATGAGCTTCAAATATGTGGTAGAGTCCACTTATGTCAATTAATTTGTTGGTGCATTTTGCGAACAATTTTCTGCTACAATAATTGTGCTCGTTAACGCATATTGGCCGGCATACAAATTATTGTTCGTGTATAAGGTAATTGAAAAACAATTGATAAACCTCGTCTAGCGGCGATTACGTTAAACAAACATATATAAAAATCGTAAAACTCTTTTTTTATCTATATACCGATTAAAATTATCTTTGGCAATGATCTATCGATCAGTGACAATTGCGTGCCAAAATTGACGTCGATATCAGGCACAATAACAAAATATTGAAATTCTCGTCCCGTTAGGTTTGTTTTAGGTTTTTGTTTCATTTTTCTTTACTTATTTTTCAACTTATCTTAAACTGAAAACATATAGGTTGCGTCTCGGTTCTCTATTTTACGTACTATTTCTGATGACCATAATTTGAACAATAAAAAATGAGCGGATGTAGGGATGAATAGCGGACGTTTGAAATAACAGACGGATGGATAAGCGGATGGACATAATATAGTTAAATGAATTGGAAATCTAGCAATTATCGGAAAGATTTATACGGTGCCGAATCTCTGATCTACCGAAAGTTATTATGAACGGACTCATCAAAGTAATGTATCGCGATGTCTTCGTCCCTCCTCCATTCCTTCATGAATTATATTTAACAAGGAATAGAGTTATATTCACTCCCCACGACGGGGAGCCACCACCATATCAAACTAATGTATAAAATGTGCAATATAGTGCGCTAACAATGGACACGTCAGCGAGCTCATCGAAAACATTTTTCCATGGTCAATGCATGCCGATTACCCGATTTATTAACGTTTACTATAAATTGTAACTAAATATTTGTGTTAACAGATCATATCTGCTAGGCTACCCGATCTGTTCTCATACGCTTCCTATGTCGATTCTTGCAGTCGTTTTGCAAGTTGAGTCAGCACTTTACGCTAACAAGCATGATCTATGCAAGATCTATGCCATTTAACCCCATCAGATCTCTGAAGAAGATTCTTCAGCGGTAGTTGAAAAAATTCGAAATTAATGAACACGCGCAACAGACTCGGTAATAGATGGACTTTACTAGCTCTCAGCGTGTAGTTATTTTGATAAAATCAAACTACGTGTTTATATAATCGTTCTTTAGCGTTCTCGCTCACGGATATATATTTAAATATTAATTGCCGAGACATCTTCTAACTAAGTCGCACGTTTGACCAAAAAGATCTCACCTGTCTTGGTTTGGACTTATTGCGTAAAAAAACTTCTAATTGGTCTCTTACATAGTAGGAGGAACGGAAATGAATGAAAGGTGTTCGGCAAGTTATTCCTAATTGCCTCATTATAACCAATTAATTGTTTTTGTAACGATACATTTTGTAATGTTATGCACTTCAGTTCTTCACTTGAACTTCAAAGTGTCGCATAGAGAAACTAGCTCGATTCAATCCCCTTAAAAGAAAGGCTTACTAAAGTGGAAGACGAGAGGGCCGAATAAGGGCGATTCTTTCGTTTCGTCTTTATTTTTTATTTTTTCTTTTTCTTTCTCTTTCTTAGACCAAACAACGGGTTTTAAATCTACATTTTAGATAACACCTAGAGAGCACACAGCCGGCACATATCAATAAAATATGTGCACCATGGCATGGTAGACTTACATTATCTGCCGCGCAGTTTACTTTTAACTACATACGGATAAATTTCTGGTCGCGTAAACATTCATAGAATGACATATGTGTGAGACAGCAAACAAAATGCGAGATACAAAGTAAAGAAAAAATATTACTGCACATCTATAACATTCTTAATGGTTTCCATGCAAATAATAAACACAATAAGCGAAACAGAGCGATTGCAATTAGACCGAATCTTGAATTCGCATCGCTTGCAAGTCAATAACTTCCATGTCCTTAGTTATAAATTTCTAATAAGTCGCTCTCTCCCTCGAAAGCAAGATTGCTATTAAAAGGCATGTTTCGTTATATTAGTTGGAATATGCGAGCGCAAGTATGCTCATATATATAGTTAGCGCGTCTCTTCAACAAACTGTGTATTAGACTTTGCATACCGTCTTGATGACGAATAAGTCTGCGTACGGTTTTGTGAGTGAATAAATAAAAATTTGTTTAATGTATAATTTTGTATTGTTTTGTTTTGTTTTTTTTTTTTTTTTTTTTTTTTTTTTTTTTTTTTTTTTTTTTATTGTTACGGTTCGATGCCCAGCCAGAGGGGTCTTCAAAGTTGTCAAACTACATAATGTATAAATAAATGAGACTGAGAGAGACTGTTATATTCAGCTTAAGTCGAATCTCGGATGCATGGAAAATGTCAATGTAAGTCGCGTAGCCATTCGCACATATATTTCAAAGTTTCAAGGCGGACACGAAAGCCCAAAGGCATGACCACAAAATTGTATTGTATGGCAACTATCATGATTAATTTGTGAAAGGAATGCTCTGACCGCCACAGCACCACAGCTAAACTTAATTTTTTTTATTTTCTTCTACAGTTACTTGTTGCCCTTAGTTTATGCATATTTCCTCTCTACTTACTCTTTCTTCCTCGCGTATCATCTCTGCAATTTCTGGTTTGATTTCCATATCGTCATGATGGGAAGGAGGACCGGTGGTGATTTTTCCAGTATTATTTGTAATACCACTTGCTGACGAAGCGCCAGCTGCAACAGCAGCCAATGAGACACCCAATGCGCTGGCCATAACTGCATGAGATTGAGCTGCGGTATGAAATTGATGTTGGGCGGCCAATTGTTGAGCTGCAGCGACAGCTTGATGATGAGGATGATTTGGATCAGTCAAGGCATTGCCCACGGATCCAGCAGAACGGCTATGAGCTGAAGTTTGACTCTCCGTCGGTGAAACCAAAGCCAAAATTTCTCTGCTTGTGTGGGTTGCAGCAGCTAAAGAAGGTGAGCAACTTCGTGTCATGGAGCGAAATGGTAAAGTTACCGAAGAAGAAGACGCATCCGATGATGCAGCAGAATGAGAAGAAACGAGCGATGATGTTAAAAAAGCTTTCTTGGCATCGACATCTGATGCCTGATTTGTTTGATTTGGTGATGCAAATGGATTACGTACAATAGTTGAGGTGGTCATTGCGGTCGGTACCGACGAAGGAACATTCTTCTCAACAAAATTACCTGTTGATGATTTTGAATAATCATAAGTGTCGTTATGCGAACTACTGGAAAAAAAACGATCAGTATCCATTAGTAAGCCATCTCGCGAACGTTTCCTTGTTCGATTGGGTGCAAAGTTTATATCCAATTTTGAACGCATTTTTTTCGTATCATTTATTCTTGGCCGTTTCGCTTTTTGTCTATTAGTTATATCTTCCCCGTCTGCATAAGGTTCATCATTTTCAACGGGCTTTTCCTCATCGCTTTCATACACCGCCATACGCTGTTCTAAGACCATGGGATGCGCTGCTGCCGTGCCAGTAGAGTTAACTTCGGCTAAGCCTCTAATTTTCAACATCTCGGCGACTTTAAGCAAAGGATTTATCTGATCTTGGCTAACGTTAATTTCTCCTTTGTACATGAACTCCATTAAAGCCTTTAATTCTTGCCACCGAACATCACGCATGATCACAATTGGATGTTGGCATGGATTATCATAAAATAATCTTTGAAAATATGGAGAGCAGGCTGATAACACTACCTTGTGGGCCTTTATCGATTGACCTTCGCACGCCAATGTAACATCTACGAAAGACTCATTTTGCAACAGCTCATCGAAAACATTTGTTAGATTGTTTTGATAATTATTCCAACGCAAGCAAAATTGTTGATTGTTGCGTTTGTCAGTCTCAAAATGTTGCTTAATAGTTCTTGGCTCCTTGTTGATCGCAAACGTTTCAGCTATTTTGGGAGGTTCAAAAGTTTTCCTTGAAGTAAAAGCGAATAGTGGTGTCAAACGAACATTTCCTAAATGATTGGGTGAAGCTGGTAAAGATCGAGACTTTTTAAGAGCTAACGTCGCCTCCACACTAATATCGGGATCCTCAAAAGCGCTTGTAAAACCCACAACCTCACTTGAAGTCAGCGGCCTGGGCGGTGGAGTTAAATCGCAATTGGTAGTCGCTTTTATTATCGACTTATCCATATTTTCTAATAATTCTGGCGTAGAAGGATTTCGAAGTTTCTCTCTTTCCCAATATGCGGTTTTTCGCGAAAGTTCGACTCCGGCCGGTGCCACAAATTCTACATGTGCTTCAGAATTTTGTGCGATAGTTGAGTCATGATTTGCTGCACAAAGTTCATCGGTAGCTTCTAAGCTTGCAAGATCAGTACCTCGCGCTCTTACAGTAAAATCCATTATGTTTTTTGTTAAATTCATTTTCAATTGAATATAAACTGGAAATCAGTATTTTGTACCGAGCTCTCGACGGTCACTCTTACTGATGTATTTCTTTCTCTGTTTCTCTGTCGTGCAACGTTCGTCTCTCTAGGCCTTGAAACTTCAAATGGAAAGACCTAAAAAAACGAAAACATATTTATGATTATTATAATATTGTACGTTATCGACATATTCTTTAGATAAATGCTTGCTAGGCTTTACAAACACAAACACAAATGCATATGTATTTTATTTATGAATGTTCGTATACATATAATCAATCCTGTAGCGTGTAATTTAAAAAACTTTAAATTGTAGTATGACAGTGCGGTTTAAATTACTTGACCGCCGTACCTCGTACAAAATCCCTTCTCCTCTCATAAAAAGAGAGTTGATCATAGCATAGGAAAATTTTCAATCTTCGATATCAAATAGATCGCCTATCGACAAAACCGATTTTTCTATATTGCGGTGGCGCTAAGTAAAGTGTTTACTACCGATAGTAGGCAATATCGGATAGTGCAAGTTTGCAAGATTCTTCCTATTTATCAGTGCAGCGTCAATAATATCGGTCCATATTTGGCCGCAAATTGCTATTAAGATACGTAGAAATAACGATTCAAGTCGTTAATGAAACACTTTTTACACAAGTTACGTATGCGATAACTGCAATTAATAGATAATTATATTATTGAGTTAAACAAGCTGCAGCAAGTAGAGCAATAGGAAGTCGTGTTTCATCTACATGTACCCTAAAATTTGTGGGTGGTAAAATAGCTTGCATGACTGCCCCTACTCAATATGCGATTGGATGATCTTTATTCTAAAACCCCTGGAAAAATTCCCCTATTCTTCTGTTAATTGTTTTTAGGCAAATTATGAAAACGCATACATTTGCAGCGACTCGCGTAAATTCAATTTATTGTTATTAAATTTCTAAAATGTAATTTCATCCGACTACATAGAAAAAATATTACGCTGTTACCTGAAGACAGAACCCCGGTACCTTGCCACATATATTTATGCTATAAAAAAAAATATTATTTATTATTTATAACTATCAACTAAACTAGAGTGTCTTTTAAATTAATAGTTTTTTATACAAAAAAAACAAATTGGTTTTTGTTAGAAGAGCGGAACGAACAAGCTTCGCGTTATATCGCGTGATCACATTTCGCTTACACAGCTGCCCTCGACAAAGTATCACTATATTCCATGCCTACTCAAATTGATTCTTTTTTTTTTTGTTGTTGTTTTTCTTCAATAAGTTGAGACGAAATTTCTCTAAACTGATATCTGAAGTGTAAGTAAGTATGTGATTAGTTTGCAACATCGAACCATTCAGAAGGAGAAGGACTCACTGCTAAGAAATAGATTTGGAATGCATTCAAAACAAACGCAATACGATGGTCAAAAACGAGATATATAGTTGCATGCAATTATTTTTAATATGAGAATCGTCGCTAAAGTAAATGGAAAATAATTTAGAAATAAGTTGGAATTAAAATGTTGCCGTTAATTTTCAACGTATTGGAACATTTTTGTATCGAACATGCGCTTGCTTCTGGCGCAGAATTAGATGGGAGTTTTTCAAAAATATATTAACGGGATCGAAAGTTGTAGACAAAAATTCGAAAAAATTTTCATTTTTTTCCGAAGTTGTTTTAATTCTTCTGCATTTTGGCCATTCTTGCACACACATCTTGTCCACCTTTTAAACTTATATTCCTAATCGATCAAGAAATGTTAATGTCAAATTTCATCTTCCTATCTTCATTTTTGCGAGTGTGACAGTTCATAATATTTATGCGTCAAATTGATAGGCTTTCGGGGAAATAGGTATACAAACAACATTTAGAAATAACAACAAGAACAAAATGGGCATGTTGCAGGAGAAAAGAGGACATGTATACATTTGATGCATTAAACCAATAAAAATCAATATATAACATCTAAACATATACTAATGTAGAATACTTAAGCTTGAAATCAAAAACTCGCTACGTGGACGGGTGTAAAAGATATTATAAACAATTCGAACGAAAAACATAAAGAAAATATTAGAGTTAAGATACATGCCAGTTTGATATATATTATATTCGATCTATCGTGTTTCGCGTTCAAGACTTTGAAATGAGCTATAGGCATATTTTTATACCCTACACAACTTGTGGGACAAACGTACATTTAGTTTGTGCAGATGTATGCAACAATCAGAGAGATTTGAGATAGACCCACCGTCTTATATATCGATAGATACACAACCACATTGCACAAGCAGAATTCAAGTTTATTTATGCGTCTGGTGTCTGTCCCTATAGTTGTGTGTTCAAGCTACAGCTCGCAATTTTTGAGATAATGTAATGAAATTTAGTACACGGACGTGCTTTAGCCAAAGGACAAATGCTGTTGCAAATGATTAAGATTGAACCACTTTTCCAACTGCTTCCCATATGACGCTTTGTTTTGAAAAGTTGTTACATGAATAACTAAAGGGTGATATAGGAGATCTAATGCAGACCCACTATATAACGTGGTCCACTACGGTGGTTTTAATTGTTTTATTATGAAAATTTTTTTATTAATTTTTAGAATTGATCTGTGATCTCGGAACCATACAACTGACATTCTATATTCCAATATTCTTCTTCACCGCTTTTTCTGCGTCCGGCAAAAGGAGAATCGGACATTTTACAATTCACGCGCAACTACATGCAAAATTTCATACTAAACTCTTAATATCTTGGCAGGAGCATTGATGCCTTCGAAACGCTCTCAGCCTTATATATATTGAATGACGCGTACTAATGAAGCTAGACGCAGGTGCTTTGTTTGGAATCGCTTTCAAATTAACATAAATACTTTCGAAAGACATCTGTTAATATATTAGAGGAATTAATAATCAACAGTTAAAATATTAAGCTTTAGGTAAACACCGAAATTTGAAGGAAAAGGTTTCTTTCATGCAACGAACTCTTTTATTCGTGCTCTAGAAGATTCAAAGCATCTATTAAGCCAATAAAGGGAGAGTTTTGTTTTATTATAGTAGCTTTATCCTTTGAATGATCGTAAATAAACACCTTCTAGACACATCTCTTACCGTGTTACAGAAATTAGATATCAATATATTTTCTGTCTTCGAAATACTCGAAATTTCAAGAAAAGAAATTACGTTCAAGTAAACAACTTTTTCGCCATACTTTAAAAGGTTCAAAGCACCTATTAAGCGCATTGATATTAAAAGCATTGACTTTCTGAAAAATCACTTGTGGTATTCTTCCCTAATACAAATCTCATATTTCCCAGAAGTCGAGGTTTTGAAATGTATCATCCATGACATGCAGTTTCCAGTATTGCACAATTAACGTCTTGTGGATAATGATGTGAGCCCTTGTACTTCTTAGTTGGGATTCAATGCGTTTCGGACTTTTGTAATTATATGTGCTATTGAATCAACTGACAGATCTTAAGACATTTTGATTTGCCTGTGAAAGCCTGGTAAGATTTGGAAGAGTTGGATATTTGAACAATTATAAATTTTTCAGAACCATATTCAAAAAGCAAAATTCTCTTCATCAAAGGTAGAAAGTGCTTCTATGGCCGATTCCTGCCTGCTGTTGCAAATGATTATATGAAATATATTTATACATATATATAGATATATTTATATATAAATACAATCAGAAATAAAAGGGTCATATTCTAAAATAAGTAACGAAGGATAAACAAAGAAATGCACTTGACTGAACCTGCTCGAAATAGGACACCGAACTGCAGTATACATATGCAGTCAAAGCACTTCTTACGCGGCAGAAACGCCAAAGTGCCAACTTCAAATTTATCTTAAGCAAAACGAGGCGTATACCGAAGTGTCCTAAATTAATATTTGCCTGGCGATATGAAAAAGAAAAAAAAAAGCAACAAATAAAAAGGTTGTAGTAACTACAAATTCGACCAGCGCCAAAACCTATTCGATAAAATGTTTGAATAAACTAACGGCGCCAGTTTGTAAGCAAAAGCTTTGAAATTATATTTAGAGACGGATAAACATTTATTTTAGCTGGCCGCATATGCGAACGCAATACGGCTCAGTATCTCTAAGGTTGCCCATACATACTCTTGTCCATTAATGGAAACAAAAAATTATGTCAAAAAATTTAAAATATTTCTTTTCATACATTTTTAAGAACAAAGCGAAATGAACAAAGAAATATTAGTAAATATGTTTGAATGGTTAGCCTGCAATTTGTGTGCTTCCACCGGTAATCGGCTACTCTCTGCGACTACCATTTCTTAAGCGGCTTTTTTCCGGCGGCGAGATTATCCAACGCGGTTTACCGAGACATCCCTACATTATGCATTATGCAACATAGTTTCCAACCTAAATTCACCCAAGCAGTTCAAAATTTTGCAAACATCATGTTCTACACAAAAGAAAGTTAGCTCGACAGGACTTCTATTGTTAGGGGCCTCCGAAATTATCACGATTAAATTATTTACTTCCGTAAAATCCGTTTCTAATATATATAGATAGAGTTATAGTTGAGCAAGGGCATTCGAGCTGTGCAACTTTTATATACGGCATGCGCTGGGTCGCATTCTGTTTTAAATCTGTTGCATCATTTCTTTTTAACAGCATTATTTTGTTGTTCAAGTTTCGACATCTCTAATCACTTCTTGTTGTAAAACGTTGTCAGTAAGAGATTTACTCATCTTTTGGTCTTTTTCTCTGTTGTGTTTCGCACAAGCATAAAATAATATTCGAGCCCAGGTACGCATATACTTTTTTCCAGCTCCTTACCGTGACTGAACAACAACTTGCCCACTGCTAGCAATCTTTATATTAATTAGATCTTCCTTGACCTTTGCGCATATCATGTTGATCTTACTCTCTCCTGTTTTAAACAATATTTTAAGAACATTTTGCAATAGATAGAATTTCGATAATAAGCATGGCTTCATTCATGATATTTATTAAGGATTAGTCATAAAAGCTTCATGTCATCTTTTATAACAACCACAATTCAATTTTGTAACAGTTTTAAGGACCAATAAAGACAAATTTAATAAATAACAAAGGATTTTTCTTTTAAGCTTTATCATATGTATTTATGTGCATATATATACGTATGTATATATATAAAGGCTAGTTTATGTTTTCAAAATAGTTTCGTTAGTTTATTTTTAAACTTTATTTAATGTTTTCAAACATATTTGGTTTTCGTTAAATTAATACACATGTAAATTTTTTTGTGTATGTATATATACATATGCGTATATATATGTGTATATATATAAATATATATATATATATATATAAATACATATATATAAATATAAATATATATATATATATTTGGTTGCGCGTGTGTGTGTATGTGTGTGTGTATGTGTAAGAAAAGATATATACAGACGTATCTAGGTGTACATAGGTGTGCTCATTTTATTGCGTATGGAAATTTTTATATTATATGTTTAAGTGTTATCAACGCGATTTACGAAGAAGAACAGCACCAGAAAGAAATCCAAAGAAGGTAGTAACGGCATAACTACAAGCACTTTTAAATAATAAATTTATGGACACTGGCACACACACTCATAAACGCCGTAAAAATATTTCAATAATTTATTTAATTAAATACAGTCATATATATATATACATAAGTTTGTTATAATGTAATATAAATATATATACATATATATATATTTATTTATTTAATTAAATACAATTATATATGTATATATATATATGTATATATATATATATATATATATATATATATATATATATATATATATGTATATATGTATAAGCGCGTGTGTGTACGTTTCTTCACATTTATTTCTCTTTTTTTTATTTTGTTCCATTGAGATTCTGTCGCGGGTTATACGTCGTCGTCTGCTGTTTACAATTGTGATCCAAACCATACGCTGAAATTGAACATCAGATCTTTAGCTCTCTTCTCAAAGCATATATATACATATGTACATATATATGTACATATATTCCACGGAGAGTTTAATGCATACATATAAGATATACATATTTAGTTATGTAAATAAATAATAATAACATAAATAAATAATCAAAAATAAAGAAAAAAAAGTAAAAAACAAATGAATTACATATGTACATAAAATAAATATATGTTATATGTATAGAAATATGTATTAACATTCAAATGTATATGTGTTTATTTGTGTTTATGTTCATGTTTATGTTTGTGTGTGTGTGTGCGTGTTTGTGTATGATGTACGAAAGTTTAACGTATCCATCTACATACATGTACAAACAGTACACACATGTATTTATATTAACGCTTTATTTATTAATGTTTAATGCTTAACGTCATAAATTACACAAGTGTCGACATAAAATTCTGCTATACTCGCAAGTGTAAAGAGAGAATGATGTTGGTGTGTACCCCCTGTTACGGTCTATTCTATTCATTCTCAAAAAGTTTTATGTTACTTCGCCTTTATTAAGAAAAACAATGTTTACAAAACTGCTCTAAGGTTACGCTACTTGCTACAACCTTTTCGGAAATTTTAAAGAAAACAAAAAAAAGAACAAAAAAAAAAATAATATAAAAAACAAAATAAAATAATACTACTTAGAGGTTTACGTCCCCTACGTGTATAACTTATTACAGCCTCCTACAAAGTGTTTACATATATACGTGGCAGCCAGCGTTTATTTTCATTGATTCTTACGAGTACGCGAGTTTAATGTATGGGTGGATGTATATATAAATATATATATATATATATATATATATATATATAT
>KK502539.1:355719-478847 GCA_000688735.1 Glossina austeni | reverse complement strand
TATATATATATATATAGATGTATACATATATATATATATAGATGTATATATATATATATATATAGATGTATACATATATATATATATAGATGTCCATATATCTTATATATATAAATATGTGTTTGTGCCTGAATATAAGTCATACACACATCGGACTTGATACTAATAGAAGTAATATCTAGTACTTCGATTACGATTTTGTCGTGATCATCATTGCGATTTTAATAAGTTAGTTGAGAAGTTAAAAGTTACGTAAGACGACAGGCACACGTAGATATATGGAATTAAGTCGAGTGAAAAATTCAAAACCTCATCGTTTGCCTTTTTATGCGATCATTACCACAATAGTTTAGCGACTAGTTTGTGAAAATGTAGAAAATGTAGCAAAATATTCTTGAATTTAAACAAAATTTCTTCATATCTTACAAAAAATCCATAAAACTTTATAAGTTTATAACTTGAAAGTAGTGCATGTGCCGCTGTCTAAACATTATTTGTTTATCATATATTGGGATTGTGAATATGACTCCGCCCATTTTCGTTTAAATAAAACCCATTTGCTTGTTTAGAAAATAGAGGAATTATTCATTGAAAGTATGCTCCACCCGCAGTTACGTCTTTCGTCCATCTTTCGGCCAATGTAGGGATTTCCTCTCTGTGAAGAAACCCTGCTCTTCGAAGGCGATTCACAAAAGAACCCATATTTGCTTATCGTCATAAGAATGGTAGCGCCGTTCGAACAAACAACGAGTCGTCTATTGAACCCTATGTTAATCGGAGGAAAGATGCTCTTTTGATAACAGCGAGCGGGTAAGACATTCCAGATTCGAACTGGAAGGCTTTTCTTTGCCAACTATGGGCAGCCTTCGCTAGTCATGTTTGGGTGGAAAAACATAAAATACACCACATTCAGCTGATCGTCCCTCCTTCCTCAACAAAGCCGACACGGATATTTAGCTTTATAATCACTATTAATGATTCGCTCAGTCCGCATCATTCATTCATTTCATTTTACATGAATTGGTTCGGGTCAAATTTTTAGTAAAACGCACACATTTGATTTAATTGATTTACTTGCTTTTTGTTAAAAATTTGCATAAAAATTTTACATTTTCGGAACAGTACAAAGGGCTAAAAAAATGTCCACATTTAAACCTTCATTCATGATTATTTGGGCTCTGTACGTGACGCGTCCAACTACTCATTACTCGCAAGGATTTAGCAAAGCTGTCCTTCGAATTAAACGGAAAAGGTGAAGTTTCCCGCAAACGACTTGGTTTCTTGGCAAAGAACTACGCCTATTCAAAGTGCCAAGTACCCATGTTCACTATGTCTGCTTTAATGTATTGTAGTGGGACAGTCGCGCATAGTTTAAAGATAGTACTTTTCAATGAAAAAGTCTAAGTTTTCTTCAGCATCCTCTCTTAGAAACACACTGGCACTTGCTCATACACACACGCACACGCACACCCGCACAATGTTAATTAATACATTTAATTAAATCCTTTTAAAAAATACGAAGAAAATATGATAAGTGTTTGAGCTCACTTTTTAAACAAACTTTATTTTAACGCATATACCTTTAAGCCAACTATAAAAACTTGTTACATTTCCCATTTTGCATTCGCTTCTTTTCTAAAATTGTTACGCTTTGTAACCTATATTTACCTACCTGTTGCCTATATTTACCTGTTTTAAGTTTAGAGAATTCGCCCGATTTCATGTATTTATGAACAAAGTCCTAATTGGAAATGGTTGTACCTACAACGTTCTTTGAACGCTTAAATAAATTGTGCTCTGTGGCAAACAAAGATCAGCGTCAGGCATGAATTGAAGGATAGTTTTGATAAGTCCCGACTAGTGATGACGAATGAATGGACTGCGTTATGCAACACATAAATAACCATAATACAGACTACAATATGTGGGTATTAGCTGGATATAATGTACGCTACCAGCCATAGAAAAATCCATGCAGGGAACATTAGCTGCACTGAAATAGAACGTGGTACTCTATCTGTTGTGCTCACCAACCATTACGCTCTATGGCCAACATTTATTATGTGCCCGAGCAACACTGCCTTGCTTAGCGCCACATTCAAAAAATGCAACTCTTTGTGATAAGTCTCAAAGTGCCACATGCCCTTTTGGCATGGTATTCGCATTCCACGAGAAAGACAAGAAAGCGTAATCAAATATATTTTACAATTTTCTTTAAATAAATAATAGTAAAAAACGATATCTGAATATAGTCGTTCCGGTAATAGAAAACCTTGCTGTCTTCATTTGCTTCTTTCTATGAGTTATCTTTATCTGATAATACGGCCTTGAAACTATTTAAAAAAAAAAAACATTATATTTGAAGATAAGACCTCATTAGCTTAGACGCTAAGCTCTACAATCCAACACGACTAATTATTGAAGCTATGCAGAAACATAACCAATAATAGATCCGTTCATCACGATCAACAGGATTAACTCACTTAAGGTATTATTCCACAGATAATCACCATTCGTCTCTTTCATGAATGGCTTTTTCGCTATTTTCAACATATATAAGAATTTTCTACACCCATCAGTCTATACCGAGCATACATATTCTCAAACTGTGCAATTGGAACGCTCTCGACTGCAAAATTTCAGGCAAACAACTGAAGTTCATCTAATATTCCCTTATGATAGCCACAGTTCGAGCTTCGAACTAAGAATCTTGAGGCTACAACTGCATCTACAACAAGGGGAAAACTATAGCATACTACTAAGAGAAGTTAACTCTCGATAAATACGTTTGCAAATATCTTTTAAGCTGCACGCGTGAAAAATGCGCGAGAACCGGCAAAAAAGCGTATCGACGACAAGTCTTACGGACAGCCCAAAACCCGGTGGAAATATTATCCCGATCGATAAATTGACACGTCTGCTTGTAATTTTTTATTATCTTAAAAACTCCGTAAAATATTCAAAAAAAACGATGTAAAGAGAGGATTATGGGACGGGGGTGAAATTTGAAACCTTCTAAAAACTCAATTATCCAAACGTAGTAGTCAAGCTGTATTACAGATATTTCGAATTCACCGGTTTAAGATAAAAGGTCTTGAACACAACGATACCACGCCCATAGAAATATTCAAAACCATTAAACCGATTATATGGTGCAAAAATATCGCAAGTTCCAGGTAAAACAAAAACCGAATTTTGAAACTTAAAAGCTGTCTCTGCGGAGACCCTGATTTTCAATCTTACCGCAAGGTCGGCTCCTTCAATTTTCGTTCAACTTCTTGGGTGAAACTTCAAAACAAATTTTTCTAATGATTGTCGGCCGATTTTTGCGACAAATTAACATTTGTCGATTTTATATCTACTTTTGGAATGATTTAAAAAAATTTTTTGATTAACATCACATTTTTTTTTATAATTCAAATTTTTGATAAAATCAAACAATGCATGCTAGCTTTTAAGTCGGGTCCACTAAAATTTTTCATATCTTGTCCTGAGCACAAAATTGCAATCGATGAAAGAGGTCACGGAAAAATAAAGAATTATTTAGCCTAAGCTTCCAAGCCTCCGTTTGATTTGTAAAAAGAAAAAGAACCTCATTTGTAGTGAACATAAGGGCGGACTTTAAATATGCTAATTTAAAATCAAGAGCACTGCGGGTTCACCCTAAACCGAATATTACTTTTTTAACATGTTTAAATTGTCTTTGAGATCCTCGCAAGTAGTCGTGCAGCACTTGTCGTTGATAAACGCATTTGAAAAGTGCCGCCTTTGCAACCCACTAATTAAGAGCACTTGCGTTACATCTCAATATGAATTTTTGACCCTTAAAAATTCATTCGAGACTGGTACAAAAGCACGATAGGATCGAATTCATTGGAATGGCTGCTCTGATCGAGAATTTGTAAATGATTTATCCTGCCCCAGTCAGCACTCGCGTTAAAGCGTAAAGAATGCCAACAACCAGACAATTTTTACGATCAAATGGGTCTGCTTACGTAAAGCTATTGCGTCATCCCTTTTATAGTTCCGAAGGTAAATATAAGTAAAGCACACTTGCCACTGTTTGCGGAATACAGTACGTACATGTTAGGGTGTCGCGTAAGTTTTCTCCCCGCCACGCTAGCTATGACCTCGAGCCGGCTATATTTGGAACCGTGCACGCTTATCTATTGTTCATTTATGGCATCGACGTCAGCCGTCCAGCAGCTCTTTCGAAGTACTTTTCGACGTCGCTCAATATGAATGGCGCATTGGCAATTTTGATTTGAAACATGAAGACCACAGCGGCCACCCAGCAACGACAGATACGGACCTCATCAAGAGTATGCTCGCTGAAAATCCGCGATAAAGTGTATGCAAGATGGTAGATGCTACTAACATTCCCAGGACAACGGTACATAATCGTCTAATCAAGATGGGATACGTGAATCGATATGAAGTGTGGGTTCCACACCAGTGGACGGGGACCGACCTCATGAACCAGGTCACTACGAGCGATTTGCCTCTTCAGCGACATGAAAAAATCCTTTTTTAAAGGGGCTTGTCACTGGAGATGAGACCTGGATTTTATGTCAAAATGTGCATCGAAAACGAATTTGGTTTAAAGAAAATGGAGAAAATGTTGCGAAGCCACGAAGTTCTGTTACGCATTTGGCGGGATTGGAAAGGTGTAGTGTACTACGAGCTCCTTCCACAAAGTGGAACGATCAATACCGAAAGCCGCAATAGCCGAAAAACGGACAGAGTTGGCTAATCGACGAAGTGTCGTGTTGGTCGTAAGGTAAATTCTCTTACAGTTTGATGGGGACGTTGCACCTCATACTCGGTACTTCCGAGATCTTGCCACATCCGATTATTACTTTTTTCTCGCGTTAAAAAATTCCCTCGTTATAAACGTTGCAAATCCGAAAGCGAAATAAAAAAACACCTCGATGAATATTTTGCAAGTAAGTCGCAACTAGTTTGGAGAGAGGACATAACAAGGCTTTCTGAGAGACGGGAAAAGGTAATAGAGCAGAACGGTTCATACATAACCGCATCAAAAAGAGGTAGAAATTTATAGGTCATCCTAATAATTGTACAACGTACAAAAATAATGCAGCCACGGTTGCATTTTGGTGCATGTGAATTGAAGCCCATTTTTAGTTAAATGACTTATTAATAAGGATTATTGTCCCTCTTGTGTAGGGAGTACACACTTTTACATCGACAAAATTAGCGTTTGCGCGTGGTTTGTGGGGGAAACATGATAACTAATTTTTGTGCCAAAAATTAGATAACCTCGACTTGGACGATATACCGCAAGTGGAGCGAAGTGCTGCACACATATTTCGTGAAAAGAAGCAATTCATTGAGAGAAAAGCTCAATGAGCGTCTAATCTCAAAAAATGCCTATTTCAGCTGGCCACAAAGATCATGCGATATTTCAATTCCATTGAACTTTTTACTTTAAGGTTATGTTGAAGCATTGCAAGAAAATCGTTTAGGTAAAAAATTTTGGATTCCCCCATTTGCCTGTCACTTCAGGCAAGTTCGTATAGAGAACTAACTGCAAGCAAAAATCATAGAAACATCCCAAGAGGAGGATCAAGGGACAAGAGTAGCCCACTGGCGTTACCATGATAAGAGTAAATTTGCATTTTGTAGGTTTTCATTTAATATAATTTGTTTTAAATAATAAGATGTTCACTTAAATATGAAAGAAAAAAATTGTTTTTTCCTTTTATTTTTATTTTATCATTAATTTGCTTTCGAACTGATAATCTTATCTTTTTTTCTTTCCAACACTTGAACTGCCACGACTGAGCACTTGTTGACGCGACTTGATAGATATTTTCCTTACTAACTTTCCATTTCTTCTTCTTTTATTTAACATTTCCCTAATACTTTTATTTGTTAATAATATTTTTTTATTTAAATCATTTTATTTTATGGCATCATTTATATTGCTTTCCCCAACACTTTGGCTTAGGTGCTCTTTATATCTATGCATCGCATCAAATATGCGCGTTTCATAGCATTATTTCCCCTCTTTAATGTGCCACTCACCAGCACATTTTACGATCGAGAAATTTTTCACTCGACAGTGAGAAAAATGCATACGTCATCGATTGCCGTAAGCTCACTATACGATTTATCGACTCGAAATCGGCACTCGGGAAGTACAAGACCAAAGGCAAAAATTGCGATCGAGCTCATTCGAGCTCGAAGCAAGCAATTATGGATAGACTCAAGTAGTAAAAATTCCATTTGCTTTGCACATAAAATAATTCAGAAGAACTTTTCGAATTCATTATTTGGTCAATGCAAATGCATACGTGAGTACAGTGAAAATGACAAAGACAGTATGTATGTACTGTGTGTATTCAGTAACATGCAATGATTTCCTTAAGTATTATATAAATTAGCAAATCCATCACAATGTCAAATTAATATTTGTATGGCTGTGCATAAAAATACGCTGTCTGCAAAATACCGTCAAATTTATCGTACCGCTGCACTGTTAGTTAGTTAATGTGAAATTCTAATATAATTTTGCTCTAATTGAGTTTAGTTGATGGAAAGAATATTAAATGCTTTAGCTTTGAAATGCATATGCATTGAAACAGTTATAACAAATACTACAACGCATATTTTCATACATACATAACAGTTAAGGAAACTTCCTCTGTTCCTGTCTTAATTACCAACCAGCAAACCTAAAAACTATTTTCAAACGTATTTAGTTTCGCTTAATAGCTCGATTTTGTGTTTCTTGTTTAACGAAGGAACGCAAAACGTTAAATTTGCAGAATGTAATGCAAGATCCTTTGTGTAAGCACACACTCTACTTCTGGCATTGCTTATAAGAATCTTTTTGCTTGCAAAAAGGCAGCCATATCAAGTAAGTATGAAGGATGATATCCGATGAGAAGGAAGACGAAGTGCACCTGATCGGTAATCAGTAACAACATATTATACATAGGAATGTTATTAAACGGGAGAAACACTCTACATACATACATATATACATACTTAGCTTAGCTTAGCTTAGGTGTTTTCAAATTGTCAACAAAAGTATATAATTTTAATATAATTACATATAATATTACATATATATATTTATATATAAATATATTGTATATATAATATATTTAGTTGATTTTTCTAAACATGATTTTAAGATAATTAATTCTTTGAAATCATTGCTTCGCTTTGAATATTGGAGCATTTAACGTCCATCAAGTATATGCCGCTATGATAAATGGATGGTAAGTGTATTTTTATAAGTTTACGCAAACGCCTGAATTCATTTTGTTTTTCTTTTCGTAGGCTGGCAGCAATTTAACTAACATCGAGATACATTTACTTATTTTCACCCAAAAAAAAAAAAAAAACGTATTCTTCGATCCGTTTTTACTTCCCCCTCTAAAACAAGAGCCATTTGTATGTTACGAAAATAGCCACAAATCGCACACAGAGCTATTGAAGCGGGTAGTTCGGTTGCGAAACGATATGAATGAATTTATTAACCAGAAATTCAAATTTCTAGTGAAAAAGAATCGAGTAATTAATGCGATGTGAAAAATTGCACAATTGTAATCTATTTTTGTATGACGATAACGAAGAAGAAAACTGTCGACATGATTGATTTTTGGCTTATTTTGATGCGCGTGTTTTACCTCATCTGCGATATTCGTTCGCTTCATTGGTTCCCTGTTTTCAGCTTATGTGTATAGACCTTAGACCTTAACTTCCACACAATCACAACGATTTTGCGAGATGTCTGGCCTTCGAAAACCATTGTTTCGCAAACATCAGTGAAATGCCCTTTCCCGATCAAGCGTGATGGCGACTTGAGGAAATTTGACGCCATAAATACTATTGATTATATCGACCGGAAACGATTTGCATAGTGTCAGAAAGGTGTCCACATGCCAATCAACAGTAATTGAACGCCAAATTCTTGACATTATTTACCTGATGTCTGCTAATAAACGTCGAAACGATTACGGAGCGAGGTTCGATTTTTGAAAATAAACTTTGATGCAAACCTTTTACATGAAATTGAACAAACCTACAAAACAAAACGAAAAGTGCTCATCCGAAGACGGTTGTGCTGTTTATATAGAAAGATCGAACTATTTTTTTTATCAAAGTTATATATAAAGTCACACCATTGTAAATATTTAAAAAGTCAATTTGTGTTCCGATATCAATTAGCTGAGCCGATATTTTGAAAATTTTAGGGTGCGACTGAAAAAGGTTATCTCCTTAAAAAGATATTTTTCCTTGAAATTTGGAGCCCGTCCTACGCTATAGCTCGAAACGCTATACGCCGTGTCAAATAAAAGTTTGCGGTAGAACGTACGTTAGTGTAGTTTCAGTACACGCCTTAAAAAGGCTAAAGGGACATCATTTATGAAAACTTATTTAAAAGGCAACGAGACCTTGAATACAGCGACTGCTATTGCCGAATACAATTTCAAGGGCAGTCTGAGTTGGATATCGGTCTCCAATAACGCGCTAAGTGGATCAAACACGACGAACTGTTTTTGGATAGACGCAGCAAAAACGACATAAAATGATCGTGATAAGAATATTTGAACCTGAAAACGCAGCCGTGAAACAGCAGAATAATGATAAAAATTAATAAAGAATTTTTATAATAAAAAGACTTCATCTTCTGTAGCGCCGATTTTGATTTTTACTCCACTTCCGGTTTTGGTGCCACTCACCCACTATCTGATGTAGCGGCTGCAACCTTACCTGTTGAAACCCCAACCTTACCTAGGAGCGGGTATAGATTCACCTGTAACCACTGTGCCCGATTCAATGGAAGTGGCAAACATAACCTGTGGCAGCGAATGCGGCGCAGTTTCAAGCTCAAATACAATCTTTGATGAAACTCGCTGGTATTAATGTTTTAAGTGCTCTTACGTCTACAGCGGCATCTGCATCTACACTTAAGTGTAAATTTATAGCTAATTGCAGCTTTCAAATGAGAGCGAGAAGCTTATGGTAATTCCCTCACGCAAATCAGTTTTTATCTCTCGACTGGCCACGAATACATCATCAGTTGAGTGATGATGAATTACATTCGTCGCGGAAATCTGACATTTAGGGGATAAGCATATTTAAATTAAACGTCGCACAGGCAAAGGGCATTTCGTCACTCAAAATTCCGTATTCAACAGGTCGGCATATGGGCTGAATTGTTAATTTCAAGGACTAAAATAAATCACGTTCTGATTCGACGTCAAAAACCTATATATGGCCAGTGCCTTAAATTTCGTATAATTTATCAAAATGGAAAAAGTCTCAAGACTAAACGTCGCGATCCGTATAATAATAGTTCGGGCTGTGAGTTTCAGGTTATTGTGCTCATTGGAAGCTTACTGTCAGGAATATTAAGTATTTAGAAGTGGAATTGGTTGTCTTGATTGCAGAACGCGCCACAAATTCCGGTCTTTCTTTCCAATCCAGACAACATTGAATTCAATAATGTTCGTCCCTAGAAATGATCTTTATGTTGCCTGCTCTCGTATTTCTTCTGCGTACGATTCGTCCGCCTACTCTCAGCGCGTCACTCTTCAGACTCGTCAGGCATTTCCGACTTCACGGAACCGAAGGACGTTTTGATCATTCCGAGAGAGAGAATGGTGGATTTTATGGTCCGCGTTATACGTCGGTTCTTCGGGGATATATGTAAGTTGGGGTTAATGCAACTGAGCAGGGTTTACAATGTAAGTAATATTTTATTGAATTCGGGGTTTTAAAATAAAATAGATCTATCGATAACTCGAATTAGTCCCTTTGCCCAGGCAGAAGACGGTTTTCATCCAACGATTTGTATTTCTTTGGATGCTGCGTTGTATAAACAGAGGCACAATAGAGGACAACAATACAACTTTTTAAAACCAATTATGAGTTATACTCAGTTATGCTCAAGAGTAGTAAGCTGAGGCTCTTCTACTACTGGCCTTAATTGCCTTTCCGCCTTCTTTGATGACGCAATGAATGCAATATTTCCGCGCGGCGTGCCTCTAAAACTGATTGAGAGTACGTCTAGGTGTGCCTCTAGGATGGACGAAATAATTCAAAGATATTAAAATTTATAAGAATAGACCCTTTAAAAACTTGAAAAGAGGTGCTTGTCCTATTGTTTTTGCTTCTTACATGATCGTTAATCAGGGGTTCTTAGCTGTCAATAAAAAGTCCTACTCACACTATTTACAAAAACGGAAGATTGAACTTTAAAAGGCATCTCAAAAGTTTTTACAGTTTTGTGAATTCAAAAAGAGCAATTTGTGGCTGGCCTTCATGTATTCATCTTGACGATACAGAAGCAACTGAGCATTTCCCAGCACTCTCGATTATAGGCTAGAGAGTCTCTTTAATGATCTGATCCTAATTTTTGATGGCAAACTAACGTTTAATTTTCACGTGAAATCAGTGTTGGTCAGGCAGGTCATAACTTAGTCCTATTATAAGGTGGCCGAAAGATTTTGGTAAGCCGGATGTAACAAAAGTTCTCTATACGTCGTCGGCCGGGCATTAGTGCATTAGTTAGGTCATTTGCTCGGCCAACTACCCATATTTTTTCAATATAACTGACGCTATCCCAAAAGAATTTCCTGCGACTCTTTTCCATCTCCGTCGGCTGTTCCAATGAAGGAGTCGCTATGAACTCTTTGTTTCTTTTGTGCGTGCAATGTAAACAATTTAAGGATGTTTTTATGTTCCATTCGTCCATAGACGAATCTTTAATACTCACGATACCAACCGTTACACTATTGTTGAGGATATTTTCATAATTTTATTAGCACGTTTAGTTCCAATTGTTAATCGTATAGTAAGCGGGCGTTACGGTGAAAGGTTCGTTAATGAACTTTTCATTACATTGATTACTAGACTAACTTTATTATTAAGTTCTTTCTAATGATTTTTTTTTTCTTGTTTCTTTGTTGTCAACATTATTATTAAATGAATTATCGAGTTAAATACCTGGACCCCTTTAACCCATCTCTTTGTAGATGGTTAATCTTTATCTGCTTGGCACGACCCATCTAGATTGTACTTCGTGCTCCTAGCTAATATGTTATATATACATAACAATGCATAACCGAATATGTCTATAACACATAGGAAAATTTTTCGAGACCGCATCTAACATAACTTTATGAATTTTTCATTTTTCTTAGTGGAATTTTTTATAGTGTTGTTTTAAGATAGTGTTGTAAAGAAAAGTGCAGGAAAAATTCCATTTACTCTATTTGAAAATTATGGGTTTGCCTTGAACTGCCTTTTTTTAAATCACCGTGAAACACTCGCAAATCACACAAAAATCAATATATTGTCTATATTTCCTGCCAGTTTCTCTCGCCATAGACCTGTAAATTAAGTGATTGTTTTCTTTTAAATTCAAATTCAATGAGTCTGGTCTGGCCACTTTCTTCATATATTTCAAAATTAATTCTTTTTTAATAACTAGAAAACTTCCTCGAATACTATAACTTTTCATTATTTTTGCTTTAACTCAAAAAATTTGTGAAACAAATGATTTCTTCAGGCAACGAACCCATTAATCAGCAGGACTAACGGACTAAGTTTGTTGAATAAGTTCGTTGAAATCACGTTTTCGATATCTAAACTCGAAAGCACAAATCTTGCCTTTACATTTTTAGCAGCTTAAATTTGAGGAATCAGTTATAAAACAAAATCGATAATTTTCTGCTTCTTTTCGGCATCATTTAGAGCTCGACTGATATTACATGGAACACGTTGTCCTTTACATTTATGTCGCTCGAATTACAAATGCAATTCAACCCGTTTGCCCGTAAATGTTTTTAAGTTAAGGTGTGCGATCTAGAAAACGTTAGGTCTGACGGCAGCATTAGATATAATTGATTCGAAATATGATAACTATATAGGGTTTGCGAGAGCTCAACTTTTTTTTATTTTTTTTTTTTACTTTTTGTTTATTTAATGTATTTGTCCAAAATACTGTAGCTGGTGTTTTTCACTAACCGAATGCAATCGAAAGCCTTTCATAATCAGAGCCATCTGATTTTCATTTTATGTACTTTATATATGGAAACTTATAAAGCTAACATTTTATACATATGTAAAGCTCTTGTAATAGCCTCATTTATTTTGAAAGTAAGAGCTTTCGCTTCGATTTACAAACAATTCAACGGAATGTGAATATGAAGTGAGCTTTGCGAGTACATCCGCACTGCACACTATGTATGATTATGTATACAGAACGGGTTCTTGGTAAAGAATTAAAAAAAACACACACCCACAAAAAGTATAAACGCAGTTTTATTTCGTTATCCGTGGCTCTTTTCTAAAATGTATTCTTTCTCTCGGAAGAAGAAGAAGTTGAAAGGAATGCAAACGAAATAAAGACAAATTGAAAAAATCTGCATAAGCTGAAGCAGAAGTAAACAAGATGAAAAACGAAGACTTTTCTTGGGAGGCGCTTACATGAAAAGTTTGCCTAACAAAATTTATTGGCTTCCAAACGCAACCGTTTCATATCAAAATTCCCGTTCACCTCGTACCTAAGCCGCAACAAATTTGAAACATTATAGTCGTGGTAGTCTTTTCATTAAATACCCTACCCTAGTGCTTGCCTAAAATAATTCTTCGCCTATCTTCACCGGAAAATATCAATAATTGTACCTTGTTGCCATGTGAAGCTTTACTTTTAATCAAAGTTCTTAGTATTAAATTTTATATATACATATGCACATACACGTACACACGCGTATATATATATATATATATATATATTGTTCTTTTTTTTTATTATATGTATATACAGAGAGAGAGAGAGAGAGAGTTGTCAGATAAGTGCGCTATCTCATCCAAATTTTCGACATCCATTTAGTGTATCAAGAGTTTTTCTCATGTGATGACTCCTTTCAAATGGATCATTATATGGGAAATGATCATATAAGTTTCCTGTAGCGTTCGTTTCTTAACCACTTGGGTATGCATAAGTAGCATGGAGTATAAACAAATTTCTTGGACAATAGTTATGCCAACCATTGGAATGAATACTTGAATCATCACTTCTCGCTCGAGTTTCGTTTTACATAGGAGTGGCTTGTCAACATCTAAAAATATTAATCTGAAAGATGGTTGAAATGAAATGAAATATTTATAAGAGAGAGACAGAGAGAGAGAGAAAGAGAGAGAGAGAGAGAGAGAGAGAGAAACTGGCAAAATTCAATCTTATCATTACCAGACGTCAATTATTTCTATAAATAATTTTAAAAGCTCATATTAACGCAACAACCATTTAACTTTTTTGTTATTTTATAAAAACAAGCACGTAGGGAAAGCTATATACGCTTTCAAACGGTCTGCGTCAGTTTCTTGCGGTTACTGGAAGAGGCACAGGATACACTGACTACTGTCCATTCATTTGCAACCGCAATTATAGTTCTTATGTTATAAATATAAGCCCTCGTCAATGAAAATTCTCAATTCATCAAAAGATTAAAAATATTCCTAATAATAGTCTCCCCGAAAAACCCCTTCCTTAATAATATAATAGTACATCACGATGATGCACCATCCAGAATGACGTGGGAAAGACTCATTTTTCCCCATTCGTATACAATCTAAAAGTCACACTTTTTCTAATATTTCGGCGCAATCTAATACATTGACATGTCTTGACGCAAGTGTATCTTAAAAAATTAAATATTCTTTGAAAAATCATCACCTTTGATAAAATCTCTTTCATTTCAAATTTTTAAATGCATTCATTCTCTAGTTTCGCAGATATTTTTCGAATTTTTCTTTCTTCGGAACTAATTCCGATCTACATTCAATTCAAACGAGATTCTACTTGACTTGCAATCGAATGAACAAAAGGATTATATGACTATATCGACTCGAAAGCTCCTAATAATCCAAATTATATACAAACATTTTTTACACTCATACGCGCTCGTTGCAATTAGTCCAACGAAATTAATTCATCTCATAATCAATAGCAATAGCTATGAAACAATTTGGTTATCACTTGTGCTCAATAATTATTTTACAGCGTTATCAGCGATTTTGTGTCTTTAAAAACAGACAAAGATTATGAAGCAAATCTAATTCAGTAACGTTCGGAGCATCATATGTTGGAAAAGCTGATTCACAGAGTACGTTTTTTTTTTTTAATTTCTAATTTTTCATATCAATTCGAAGCGAAAGAGAACAAAGTTCATTAAGACGACATTCAATTCACATTTTTACCAAGCGGCAATCTGTTCTTTTCTATCAAATTCGCGATTGTCACATAACTCTTCTCATATTTAATTTTACTAAAAGCGAAAAATTTTAAACGAATATTCAGTGAAAGCACCAAAAAAATTTTAACAATTGATTTTTGCCTTCTTTTGTATAAATAAATTTTAATAACCAAAGACGGAGATAATAAAATACATCGAAATATGATATCACACACTGTCAGGTATGCATATGTGTGTGTTTATGTGATTCTAATAAATTCATTAAAAAATTATTAAGTACCGCGAGGTGTGGTTCTCTTCCAAGTCAACTAAGGTGAAGATATATATTTATTTTTTTTACCTAAAGATGTCTTGGTCAACTTTAGTTTGGCTTGGAAGAAACCTATATCGCCTTCGAAAATAACGGTGAATTAAATTATATACTGCTTCTAAATAAAAAAAAAAAAAAACATTCCTTTACAGATATTTCAAATTAATTTATATTGTTGGCGGAATTCTTGTTAGCAATAAGGAAATCTGTGAAACGGTGGATCAGATTGAAATCGCTACACGCGTACAAGTTCGGAACAAATTATTACCGTTACCTCATCCTGCGAAAAAATTGCAGCATCCGACGTCAATCAGCAAAGGAAAACTTAAAGTCCCCATCAGAAACTGTTGGTCGCCCAATTTCGATTTGTTTAACATCTTAAATGGAATAAAAAGTCGCTTATCCTCCTACTGCACAATTAATATATGGACTCTTCCAGAATACGTACTCGAGTGTTTCATAAATTTTTTATGTACAAAAATTATGATAAATAGTGACTGTGATATGATATATAAATGAGATATATATATAAATAAATAAGATAAACCAAAATATTAAATTAATTAAAATAAATGTATAGCTCTTGAAGAAGTTTTGCCTCCATTTTCGCTTGGTGGATATATTAAATTTGTCAATTATTACCAATGGAAAGTAAAAATAACAATTTTTGATAGTCACGACCTCGTAAGTATAAAAAGAACTCATCGAAGAGAAGCGTAGCAGAAGAGATGTTCGCAGCCTACATTATACTGTAGGCGGGCCCTACAACCGATCTGGCCTTCGAATAAGAGCGGGCTTCTAATGTTTTCTGGTAAAAAATTGGAGCCGATTGAAGAGCATTTTTGGGGGCTAGCAAGATGTGTGCCATAGACGTTACACATCCAGACATCCAGACGGACATTCTTAGGATACGCTCCATCCTTTCGCGGTGGCTATAAAAATATTGCAACACTTACGGTAATTCAGTCGAAAGTAATTGTGATGAGCCAAAAATTGTGAACATGAGCCAAACTTTTCAAAAAAATCGCTTCTTTTTTTTAAATCCGCCAAAGCTATAACTATTTTTAACTATGTGAAAAAATCGTAGCGTTCACATCGACAATGCTTTATCGAAATTAACAACAAGCAAATGATTCGCTGACTTCCGTTCTGGAAAGCTTTTAACCATTTCCTTAAGATTAAGTGCAAGAGAAACTCCGATTTCCATGAGAAATGCTGCTAAGTCGAAATCGTCTCATTTTTAAAGAGATTGGTTTGGAACGATGAAAGCCATATCATATACGACAATAATAGGGGAAAACGATCATGGCTCAAGATGAATGAATGAAGCTGCAGAACACAGTGGCAAAGAACCGACAGTCGCAGTGTTTGGTGAAATTGAAGGGGCAGCGTGCATGATGATCTCCTTAAATCTCGCCAGACACATCTACACTCTCGCATCAATAAGTAACGCGATTAAGCCGAGAAATTGAGTGAAAGCGCTTGAAACGAACCAATTGGAAAGCCATCGTCCTCCATCATGAAAATACTAGAACACACACATATAAACATTGACATTGACTCTTTTAAATGAAGCTGACATGGAAAGAAGTTTGTGAATGTCACTTTGATCAGTTTATCGCTCGGAAATCCCAGAAGTCCAGTGCAGTAATAGCATAATATTTTGGTTGGTCGGTTTAATTAATAAAATTCATTTTAAACCTACAGAATATATGTTTGAGTTGGAGTGCAAAAAACAAAGAAGGCCATGAACGTTTTCCTTCATTCAGCATTTATAGCAATTCAGAGTTTCCTTACACGTGTAGAGGCACGCGTATAGGTACAAACATAGATGGATAAACGAATACGTCTAAGTCAACCTTATAGGATGTCCGATGTATTTCGATTTGCACTTCTTTCCCTCGATGATATGGATAGGAAACTCCATAACGTAGATAATATCAGCTACATATATATACTTATCTAATAGCAGAACTAAGATATATATCTCAGTCTGTGTTTAGTTAAGATCATGATTAGTTTGCCTAGATTAACACATTTAGTCCTATATTCTATGTGTAACCATTTCAGTAATGTATTGACTTTCCCTCTGACTGTGCAAATGAAAGTCAAACATATCTCCATCTCCATGCGTTTCGTTTAAAATAACGGTTTCACCTCCAAAGCTTTGTGTGAAGCATAAAGCTACGTAATAAGCTTTTGCTTTGTAGCACGCACGTCGGCAGTGAAAATTTCAGTGACTTTCAAAAATTGCCACGAAGAAATCGATACGAAATTTGATTAAAAATATGCTGTAAGCCAGAGTAAAAGTGTCCCATAACATCCACGATGATACGGATCCAATTTTTCAACTAATTGACCTCAAAATTGAAACGCTATGTTAGTTACGTCATTTTGCATCAAACTGAAAACGAACGCTATACGTATTTAGGTCCACAAGCGTGGTACAATCTTTAGACCAACCTTTCGCGCGTATAATTAAAAAAAATTCATGTAAAACATGTAAGAAAATTGTGTTCGTTCATGATCGAAACTTTTATACCCGTCAACGTTGTTCCAAAAAAGAACGAAAAAAACGAAAAGAACTAAATTATCACCCTCTATAATGTGAAGTGGGCGCAGCTGACTTTCTCTAGTTTCAAAATAAAAGTTTTTGCCGTGTGGGCGTTGTGGGCGTTGTGGGCGTATCCTTAGGGAAGTTTAATTCACTCCCAAATTCTTTTGCAAATTTGTAGACGATATCTTCATTTTCGCTAACGGGATGATGTTATCCACAGATACTACATGGCTGGGTAGACGGACAGATGGATAGACGAATGAAAGGACATTCCTAGAGACGGAATTTTGTATACTTTATGGGGCTTTTGTAGCTTGTTTCTGCGCGTTATACAGGTATTGATAAAAAATGAAAATTTGATATATCATAATATTGTATAGGCGTGGTCAATGTTTCCACTTTTGCACAGGTACTATAGCATCGCAACATAGAATTCATTGCCATTCAAATTTTTCTACACTTATCTGCTATAGTTTATGAGTAATAAGTAAAAAACCAATTTTGTATTCCTTTTGAAAAACAGAAGTGTTCCCAGTTTGCATGCAACGTTGGAACGATTAAGCCCATTTTCAATACCAGCCTGCATGCATAAACTTCCAATGTTTTTGCCAAATTTGAAGTCAACCGGTTGATTTTTGCAGCCAGAAGAATGTCTACAACAGACGTTACACAGACGGACAGACAGACATGCAAGAATACACATACTGTGTGCAGTCTCTGATGCTTCCTTCTGGACGTTGCAAACGTTTTGACAAATTGAATAGACCACACATCCTTCGGCGATGGGTATGAAAAGGTATAACTTTTTATATTATTTGTTGAAAAATAGCTCATAATAGTAAATTAGCATTGAAATCAAACTAACGGGATTTGGACCGCGTAGATGTACTTTTTGGATACCATCGCATATAAGGATTTCTCCAATATGCGAGCTTTCGTGACAATAATGTGCAATATTTGGTGCATTATTACCAAAACGAATGACTAACGGTACTGGATGAACTTGTGTAGGATATTTAATAATCGGCTTTGCCCGACTACAATGTTCTTACTTCTTATTATTTGGATTTAATAAAATCACTCCGGTTCAATAGAATCGAATAAACGTATATTTTTACATAAGGAACATGCATTTACATAAAAATTTATATAACATATAAGTAAAGCGTTAACAATTACATGAAATAGAAGTAAATACATTTTTAATATTATTGGTCCATAGTAATGTTTTTCGCGGTTCATAGACTATTCTATAGATTTTCGGGATCGCTTAAGGTGCTTTGTAGCATATTAGTGATGCTATCAACATTGAGGCTTTCGTCAGTAGCAGAAATTTTGCGTAGAGCTGAACAAACGATGCTCAAGTCCCCTTTAAGTTCGCTCACAACTGCAGTTATCTTCTGGGCATTTGACAATACCTCGACACTCTGCGTGTAAGGATTGTAACGCACACCAAATGGTCTTTGTATACTATCAGCAAATTTTCTACGAGTAACGCAATAAACTCATTATTTACATACGTACATATATTCTTTATATAATTAATTACTTGACCTTTACCAAATACGCAGACAATCAAAACAAAACTAATAAAGCAATCGGTTTCTTCCCGTTAAGAGTTAATACCACCTTGTGACTTTTTCGTGTCTTTTTCTTTTTTTTCAACCTAAATGATCTCTCACGTATTTCAGAATAATATGAAAATATGATTAGCAAGAATGGACAACTTTTAAATGATTCATAGAGTCGGTTTTCCGGCAGTAAGTCTCAGACTTATATTATAAGCATTTCGAATGCACTGCGTAAAATGTTTTTTTGACAAGTATAAAAGGCGGTTATTAAAAAAAAACAAGGAAAAGAGAAAGAAAATTAAATTCGACCGGGACTGCGATTTTTATAACCATCACCGTTATCCTAAAAAGGACAAATGGAGTAGAAGAACAACATTTTCGTGGAGCGGGCGCAGCTGATTTCTTCTCTATTTTCAAAATAAAAGTTTTTGCCGTATAGGCATGTGGGCGTTATAGGGGTTCGCTTTGAAAAGTTTAGGTCGATTCCAAATTCTTTTGCAAATTTGTAGGCGATATCTTCATTTTCATCCCTCAAGGGATAATGTTTATCGCAAATATTATATAGTTGCGCAAACAGACGGATGGAAAGACAAACAGACAGACATGTTTAGGTGCATTCAAGATTTGAAACTGGCCAAGAATTTGCATAGTTTAAGGGGGTTTTGAAGCTCTTTTCTATGCGTTATAAAGGTATTGAATAAACAATTCAATTTTGATACGCTATAATATTGGGTAGGCATTGTAAATTTTTTCCATTTTTGTGCACATGTGCTACAACATCGCCCATAGAATACGCATTCAAATTTTTGTACATTTATTTGCTATAGTTTATGAGTAATGAGGAAAAAGCCAATTTTTCATCCCCTTTGAAAAACGGAGGCGTTCGCAGTTTATGTGGTGCTGAATGTCTACAAAAGATATTACACAGACGGACAGACGGACAAACGAATAGACAGACGTAAATCGGCTTAAATTGATTCAGAATTTGATGCTGATCAAGAACACGTATATGCTTTGTAGGGTCTTTGCTGCTTCCTCCTGGGCATTGCAAACGTTTTGACAAAATGAGTATAGCCCTCACCCTGCGGTGATGGGTCTAAAAAGCATTGCTTTCGAAAATTGTCATTTTATACGTGTTGTTTTATATGTAAAAATACGCATGTTAATGATTCGAGTTTTGGCAGACACAAGGTGATATTTTCATTTAATTCTGGACTTACTTTTGGCTGTCAGTTTAGAGATCGTATATTTGGTAGAAAAGTATTAAAAATTTAATTAAAATCACTTCGCGTCTATTTACCGCATTCGTTCTTTTGCTTCCTCAAACGAATTCGTGTAATAATAGGAATTCTGATATGACGTTATAATGCACTCTTCTTTGCATGTTACCTCTGGGTCAAATTTCTTAATTTTATCTTTGCTCGAAATGGCATGTTGAAGCTCTGCCACAGAACTTAAAAGGCCGGCGCCATACACTTTAAAAGAGCCATCCGGTTGATGGCATAAACCAAATTCGACAGTAAAGAAATATAACTGCAAAATTAATTACGTACATCAAGTTACGCCCAGAGTTTAGCTATGTCTCATAAATTTGCACTTTGGATGTGAATGTAAAGAAAATAATGGCAACATTATCGTTGCTATTATTTTTATGATAATTAATGATTAATGATAATTAATAAACATTCCTGACAGAGACAAAAATATATATATATATATTATGGTATATATATATATTATGGTTAGTAATCAATTCTTTTATTTCATTTGTAATGACGCCTTAAAATCTCTAATGGAGTTCGATCCAAGGTTAACTATACAGGAACTATCAAGAAGCCTTGGGTCTACCTGGTCCACCGTACGAAGGCGTTGAAAGGAAATTGGCAAGGTACATAGCCAAGGTAAATAGATTCCGCACCTGTTGTCTGAGGCCAATAAAGATCTTCGGCGAACAATTTGTAATTCCATGCTCACCAGACTAAGCATTTCCATCCATTTTAGTCTAGGATCGTAACTGGAGATGAAAAGTGGATCCTTTATGATAACATAAAACGATCGAAACAATGGTTGTCTGCAAACGGGAGATCTCTTCCAACCCCTAAATTAATCCTATCCCTGAGGAAGGTGTTATTGTGTATTTGTTGGGATTGTTCCGGTATAGTGTATTACGAATTATTGAAACCTGGGGGGACAGTTACTGCTGACCTGTATTGTCCACAATTACAACGCACTCATAGAAAAAAGACCAGCTTTAGTAAACAGAAAAGGTGTGATACTCCAACGAGATAATGCCCGTCCTCATGAGGCGAGGATTACTCAAGAGAAAATTAAGCGGTTAGGCTGGGAACTTCTATCGCACCCTCCATACTCTCCAGACCTAGGATCGTCGGATTACCATCTGTTCAGGTCACTGGAGCATTCGTTACGAAATAAATATTTTAATTTCTTATTCGATGTCCAAACGGATCTTGAGTTATATTTTAAGGCACGCCCATCCCACTTTTTCAAGAGGGGGGCTGAACTTTTGCAGGAACGATGGCAACAAGTCATCGCAAACGACGGTGATTACATAAACGATTTAAAAATAAAAATGTCATTTCAAAAAAACATTTTGTCTATGAATGCAAAATAATTGATTACTTATTGGTCACCCTAATATATATATTTTTTTTTATTTAACATTTTACCGTAGCAAGTTTCTCTATATCAGCATCTGATGCGCCTAAGGAAGCCAAACCAATTTCTTGCGAAAACTGAGCAAAACTTGGATTTGCTAGGAGAGGCATGTGGCCAAGCAGCTCATGGCAGCAATCTCTGTAAAGGACTTATAAAGTTATTCTGTTTTTTTTTTTTTTTTTCTTCATAAACTCAGCATTTACGGTTCGGGTGTATAAAATGGATCCGATGAATGTCTTATGTACTGAGTGCAATGGAATACCCGAAAGGCCAATCCCGATAAAAAATCTCTCGGTGATAAATAACCCGCTACTGGACGCAATTGAAAGCCCGTTTTACGTTTCAAATAATTGCTAACATCCTGCAATTGCGGTATATTATCTTCCCGATAACCACAGCAGCTCACCAATTGTGGCCAGTTTTCCATGTACTCCGGCACAGCATGCTTAACATATAAACGGTGCAATTCCCGAAATACTACTGACCTTAATAATAAATAGAACAAGTAAAAAAGTTATATTCGGTGGGAGGCGAACCTCGCATATCCGTCACATGAACGCTTGCTCCACCCAAGAATTTAATAACCAAGAAATCGCTTTTTTCTAAACACCCCAAGACTATAACCAACACACTTTATCGCACTCTACACTCCAGCTCCTTCCATTTGATACCTATATCCACATTTATCCACTAAGTCGTAACGTCTACCACAATTAATTTAGAATTAACACACTTAGCTCCCCGCATTCTGTTCTCCAAGTTCGTTTATTTGATATCCATATCGCTGGTATTATTAAGAAAGGTCGCGGTCTCTACCGCGCATATTCATTTTAGAATGAGGCCACTTTTAGGCAGATAGCACATCTTCTTTCGAGGAATGCACAAAATAGTTTTAAACATCCTCTCTTGCACGGCTTATGATAAACCAGCATAAAGCCTCAAGAAAGCAAAGAAAATAAAATTTAATCAATTGTAACTTTGTGTGGGAATGGACGAATTTTCTTCCATTTCTGCACGTAAAGAGTAGAGTGTTTCGGCCTTTTAACTTTTTTAATTTAGGAGTAATGAGCAATAATCTAACAGATTGTTGTGTAGAAAAACTGAATTGCGTTCAGTTTACGCGTGACCGCGGGTTCTTGGCCTGACTAATTTGGACCATTTTCTACACCAACCCGCGTGCAAAAACTTTCAATGGATATCTTCATTCTTGCGACCAGGAGAATGCCAACAACAACAAACACCACAGAGATGAACAGACATGCCTTAATCAGTTCAGCATTTCGCGCTGATCAAGAATATATCAAGAATATACTTTATAGAGTCTCTATGGCTTCAAGCAAACCGTGTATCCGCGTGTCCATCCTTCAATGGTGGGTATAAAAATGAATAAAGAAAATCGGCTTCATTTTTGTACCGAACTATATTATCTCATAAATTCCTGATATATATTTTTTTTAGATTGATATCTTAAGATTTCAATTATTGACAACAGAATACTTGAACAGAATCCTTCTAGATATGTCAGTTGTGTGTTCACGAAACTTAAACTTGGACGTTGACATTTAACATTTGAGTGTTGTTATCGAATTTTTGGCTTGCGCGCCCTGTTCGAAGATTAGGCACCTCTTTGATTAGTTCGGAATAAATCAAAGGCAACAAATGCTTCTGACGTATGGTTTCAACAGACACATGCAGCAAGACATATAACCAACGACAGAACGTATCTGCTGAAAACGAAGTTTGGCTAGGGACGCTCACAGTGAAACAGGCCGTCAATTGAAATTTCGTCTTTTTTGAAGGCCTTCTGGTGAAGAAGTAAAACACGCTTTCTTCTTCGCCAACACATTAGGCAATTCTTCGAACCAAACTGGACGCGTAACCTAAAATCGTATGTGCTAAAATTCAAGTTTGCTGTTAAAGTTTCGTGACCATCAGATCTAACCACAGAGAACAGACGAAATGAGATTCGGTTCACCCGGTTCGCAATGAGATTTTGTTCACCCATTTAGTGTAAGGTCTCCCACCACGACATGTCAAATTAAATTGAATACAAAAATAATCCTTGTTTTTTATCAAACTTACCAGGTTTTTATTTCTTCTGGAGTATATTGCACACGTGGAATCGGATTACCGCTAAGATAGATAAAGAAAAGTTTAGATTGCTCTTTGCTCAAAGTGTTTTTGCGCAAATAAAAATGTGAAAGATAATTTTTGGACCGTTTTGTCATGCGTTTACGCAATTAACCTAAAATTCAGAAAAGCCTTACAAAATTGTACTCTGGTTAGATTTGAAAATTCTCGTAGTCACTCAAATGATTGTCTTTAAGCGAGTTCTTTACATGTGGTCGCGTGAGGAAACTTTTAGGGATACGTATCTAGGTACGGAAAGAACTTTTGGTTTCTAATATATATTTTTATTAGTCGGCTTAGGAGAGGTTTCGGAATCTTACGGAATATTTGTGCGAATGTAAGTAAGACATGGACGGATTCACCTTTTCACCTTTTCATTGTATCGATCGATTGTGATTTATTTTCTGAATCAATTAAATTTGTCAAACTGTCTCCCCATCTGTCCATTTATATTTTCATTCAAATTTTACGCTACCGGCATTTTGACGACATTTGAAGCACTGGTGTATTTCGAACCAAGGACATACACTCTTGGAAATTCATTGAATCGAATCATGTTTACGACCATTCCACATATAACGCTCTATATGCCAAACCTCTTTATAAAAGAATAATTACCATTATTGCTCATTGCCATGTAGCGTATACACATAGATCGATTATTGGAGACCCTTCCCGTAGAAGGGCCTCTCGAAAAATAAGCGTTATGTGGAAACAAGGTAAATAATGTGGTGTGGGGTACTCAATAGTTGGTCTGGTTCGAATGTAACCTTTTCATTTGCGATTGGTTATACCTCACCTACTTCAATAAAGACAAGTAGACTGCGACTAACCCTTTTATGGTCACCACCTTTGTCCTAAAGTAGACTTAAAAAAAAATATGTATATGTATAAATATGTAAAAACGCCGAATTTTCCTGCGCTATATATAGTATTGATTGCCAGTGGCGTCGAACTCATGTGGAAATTTTTAATGGTTTTTCCATTGTAGTTTATGAGTAATGGACAGAAAACATAGAAAACAGATGTGTTTCTAGTTTATGTTGCACTGTGGACGTGTCGCTTGCACGATTTGATATGTTGCAACAACCTCCAAAACTTTCCCCCATTCGAAGCCGACATCTGAATTTTTGCGACCAAAACGTTTGCAATGGACACTACTCAGACGGACAGATAGACATGCTTTAATCGATTTTGATAATAGTAAAAAGTATATGTATATGCTTTATAGCGTCTCTGAACCTTCCTCCTGGATATTGCAAATGCTCTGACGCATATTTTCAACAATGGCAGTTCCCTCGCTCTTAAATTCAGAACTGACTCGTCAAGACGATGTAACGGAATAGTTAAAAATTTAGAAAGAAAATTGAAATCGAAGTTAACTGCATAACGAACTGCAAGTTAGTAAAAGATATCGTGCTCGAATATCATTGCATCAAGCAGGTAACTATCCGCTCTACAGACTGTCACTTCTCAACGTTTAAAAAGACGTGAACGATGAATCCAAATGTATCAAGACCTACAAAGTACTTTCTACTGCGTTCAAACTTACTGTTTGAAATTTTTTGCAATTGCTGTGAATTGCTCCCGTCTCTTGCGATAAATAGGATCCTTGAAACCCGGATGATCGGCATCCAGCTCAGATCCGTACATCAATACATTTTGAGCTTTATCCAGGTCGGAAATTTTCCGTGGAAACCACACCATATCACCAAAATCTTTAAGGAACGATTTAAGGAAGATAAGCATTTCGCTTTTAAAAATGTTTTTTTTAGAGAATTCATTCAAACGATTTTGTTTACCGAAACTGGAACAAGCGGATAATGATGGTGCTCGAACAACAGCATTTCTGTCCAGTGAAGTATAATTTACTGACTGTACTTCTCGATTTAACATTTGCAGCACTTGTTCCAAACGCCTGGTATCGCATTCAACGTCCACAAGAACGTCCGCCTTAAAGATCCATTTTTTAAACTAAAGCTCATGCTACCGCTTCTATTAGATATGAAGCGTACCTGATTTTCGGTGGCTTCCAAAGGCGATAGCTCCAAATGTAGAACATTTATTCCTAACTCCTGAAAGACCTGTAGAGCACGAGCCAAATTGCCGACTTGATTTTTTAATGTAAATATAATGGACACCCTATCTCCGCCGGAATTGTTCTTTTGCCAATCAATATCACTGCTATCTCTCGCATTTTTTGAGCTGCTATCGCTTTTGTTCTTATCACATAATAAAAATGATGATTTAATTAAATTTCCTTATAGCGTGAGGTGATGGTGGAAAACTCACAATGCCCAACGCATCCGATTTATCTCGTTTCGATGGTAGATTATGCAATGGGCTGCCTTGCTTAATAGCCCACTCCTGCTCGCCGCTACGATAGAGCCACAATCCTAGTAGGCTTTTGCCCGAAGCACTCATTTTTATCTTTCCCCAGCAAAACCACCGAGAAACACGAATCTAACGAATCAAGATCTATTCGCTGCAAAATTTCAATAGCAACTGCGACATTGAGCGTATCCTTTACGCCTTTTATATTCTGTCGAACTGGTTACACTTAAACACCACCCTTTCACCGTTTCACCCTTTCACCCTTTCACCATCTCCCTTGCAGGACTAATGTATACTTCAATATATGCGTACCTCCGCACATTTCTAAGTACATATATGTATATCCTCACATACACAGATATGCTTGTATAAATAAGTGTATCAATTGAAAGTTCTTTCATTTAGGTTTATATAACTAGCAGAACTAAATGTTAAATAAAAACTCAATGATTCATCACAATCACAGCCCAGTTAAGAACCATCAGCAAACTTTTATCATAGATTAAATTGCGTAATGCAATTTACATATAGAAACAGAGTTCGGAAACTCACTTCTCATTTATATGGAAAATCTTAACGCAACTTATGCTTTAGTTACCTGCTTAGTTAGTTGCCAGTTCCAATCAGTTGACCCCCCCCCAGATTACTGAAAGCGGAAGGGAACGTTTTTTGCCATCTTTTTTTGCTGGACCAAGCTATGCTATTAACGATGCAAATATTGTTGCCTTTAAGAAAATATCATCTGATTGTTTATGCCAGCAAGTCGCTATTGCTATACAAAGTTGATTGCAAAGCATTGATTTACCAGTGCGAACCGACCCCTGCATTGAAGAGTTCGATGTCAGTCAGTCAGTCAATCAGTCAGTCAGTCAGTTTGCTCTTTGTTCGGTAACTGTTGCTGGTTGGCGACTTCCATTTGAAGAGTGCGTATTTGTTCATGTACTTATGTAGATGCGTATGTACACACTTACCCACGCATATATACATTTTCTATACAAACTTTGATTGCCTTAATCATTACAAAAACAGTAATCACAAAAGTTTATGTGCATGTACTTCTTGGATAGAATAACGACAGCAATACTTTTTCGTGAATTTGGATCACTCTTCCCCCCCCCCCCACACACTTTTGCCACTTTATCTTAAGCGTGTATTAAAAAATATACAGTTACAATAATACGATTTTCATTTAATTACAAGTTATGTTTTTTTGGTGTGTTCTTGACTTTGAAAAGCGGATCTCAATGCGGGCTTCTCTACTGTATAGATTTAAAAAACAGAAGAAAAAATACATAAACAAGAAACTATATTCGAATGTAACCGATGTTTTCCCCCCTCTATCTGCATACATACACGAGCGTTCATATATAATAATTTATTGTGGATCTCCCCGATTTTCACCCGATATGAATCTTATAACCCGAATTTATAACAAAAAGATTATATTCGACGCGTACCGAATCTTTTATACCCAACTCTTTTATCTTGAAAACCGAAGAAGAACAAGAAGCAGAAGAGAACCGAAAACTTCAATTTTGATACCATGCCGCGGCCGTTTTTTTTTTTTCTTTCGCGCACGTACTGTCGGTTCACCTATAGGAAATATACCACAGGAAACTTTTATACGCATCACCAACAAGAAATCCCCCGATGCCATATAAATTGTACATGTTCTTGATCACCATCAAAATGTGAATCGATCTAAGAATATTCGTGTGTCCGTCTGTGCAATTTCTGAGTTAAACATTCCCGTAAAGGAAAACATGAAGACACCGCCTTCAGATTTTGCGAAAACATTGGAAGTTTTGCGAACAGATTGATATTGAAAAAGGGTGAAGTCGGTTCATGAGTATTCTCCCAATACAGCATACATCGAGAGAACTTCTGTTTCATAAAGCAAAAGAATAGAGTTTCTTACTCATTACCCGCAACTTACGGCGGCACAGAAAAATTTCCATCTCCCTTCTATCGATGATTGGCCACGTCGACCCAATATTATATCTGCAAATTTTGCATAATTTTTTAAACCGATATCGTAATTTTTATGGCCGCGAAAATGTTTACCGCGGGCGTTACAAAAATCGACAAATTCAACACCACTTGTGGTACAAAGTATATTAAGCTTGCGTGCTGGCGTATCTAAGACGCAGAAGAGCTTAATATAGGCTCACCTGGTATTACACTTAAGCCTATCTGTCCTGGTCCTGGTTGTCTATGCATGTAAATTTTTGTTCAAGCTACAAGTCGCAATTTTTGACATATTTTGATAAGACTTGGTACACTGACGTTCTTTGACACAAGAACAAACACTATTGCAAATGTTTTGGATCGGTCCAACTTCTCGACACCTTGTTTTAAAAAGTCGACAAAACGCGCTTTGCAATAATATTGGGATATTCTAAATCGGTATGAATTTGGTTCGCTTGGGTTTATTTTTTTAAATCTCCTTTAGAGACCCGTACCTACGAAGACTCAATCTGAAAATGAGTGCATAATTGACCTGGACGTCAACCATACGCAATTTAGACCATGTAGGTCTATTTTTTGGATATCCTCGCATATCAAGAATACTCTGATATGCGGGCTTTCATGAAAAGTATGCCTTTGCATGTAAATAATATTTAACTTTTGGTGTATTGTTACTAAAACGACTGAATAACTGTACTAGGCAAAGTAGTGTAGGTCTTGCCCGACTACTCTTTACCCGTTTCTTTGTTGCGCCTCACGGACGTTCTTCCGTAGAACAACAAATCAAAAATTTTGTGAAATTGTAACACAAAATCTGTTCGGGGATATTCGGATTTTTTCGAATGAAAAAGTTTTTGAATAAAAAAACATTCAGTTCGAATCAATCTTACGGCAATGGAAAACCAACTTAAGGAGCCGAGAATGCCATACGAGCGACAAATACGATTTCGGAAAATCACTTTTAAAATTCCTGAATGCAATGAATCTCTTAATGCCAAGTTCTCCGGAGTATTAAAATGTTTGTAATATGATTCTGCAGCTGTTTTCGAAAAATCGACCTTTTCAAACATTAAAATTTTGACTCTTTGACCCAATAATCGCTCTTTTATATAGCTTTTCAAGATATCTTAGAATGTGTTTAAAGCAATAAAAAGACGAAAAGAATATTATAACCGAAACGCATGCAGACTGAGCTGTCAGATGAGCCTGAGATTTAAACAAATATTTTTAAAAGAAATAGAATTGTATGTCACCGACATGAAAAATTCTGTAAGATCGAAATGAATCGATGGCCCTAAAGACACAAAAAAGCTCACATTGATAAAGATGGAGACATAAAAGCCGCTAGGCTTCGTATTTTCATAGGTTTCATAAAATACTTTCAGGTTTTCTTAATACGCGGTAAACTTATGAACATATCGCGAACAATGTCCGCAAATGCAAACGATAAGCCATATTATTGTGATTCTCTCGTTTCCGCTGGACTTCAATCACTTCGCATTTAATCCAACACTTAGTCTGATAAAAAATGAAATGAAAATGAAAATTAATTGTAATGAATAAAATGATTTTGGTGAAATCAGTTCAATTACTGTTCCTCCGACACTAGAAACATTTAATGCATCTTTTATCAATATAACATAAATAAATGAATGATCTGAGCGATAGATGCCTAGGTGTACTCGGCACATTAAGTATGCATATACATAGAGGTAGAGATTTCTACACTAAATGTATGTAATTGGCTGAAAGCTTTTATTTAACATGCGAGTGCGTGCGCCTGTGTGTGTGTGTGCATGTATGTATTTCCATAAGTAATCACTTACACCGGGGAATTTATTTATTTTATTTCTTTCCATTTCAACAAGTGCATGTGTTTTTCCGAATCATCATAAATAACAGCCACACAGTAACTTATACTATCCTTTAATGTCCTCTTAGGCCAATCGCGATATATGTCTTTCGAAAAAGGCATTAATTTTGTGAGTGGGCAGTCGGTACACACACATACACACACACACATATATATATATATATATATATATATATAATACGTAAAGATGCGATGAACATCTTTTATTGAAATTTCTATTCTATTGCATAAACGAACATATACAATATATATATATATATATATATATGATATTTCCAGGGCAGTAAGCCCAAATATATGGGCATTTTTCAGATAAAACATATATAGATTGCTTTCATTGCATCATTTAATTGTATGTTTTGATCGTCCTCTCGCACTTTCTAAAACTCATCGAGAAGGTTTTCTTTAGCTCGCATGACCTTTTCCAATACCGACGTTCATTGGTAATTAAATTAATCTATTGGATTTACTCGCTTTATGCATTCGTTATGCATTTTTGATTGATCAAATACAAGATTCATTGCATTCCTTTTTAAATTATTTGAAATAAAAATATCCCCATAAGCCAGAAAAAAAAAGATATTTAGAATACCAACGATTCCCTCATTTCGATAATAAATTCTGCGCAAGCTCCCTCCAATTTATTATATTAAGCGATGTTAGCAATGTTTGAAAAAACTTACAACAAACCTACCCTTATAAGTAGCAGTAAAGGATTGCAGCGAAAGCGAAATTATCGATTTTTGCCATTACTAGACATACATCAACTGCAGAAGAAGTTGTAATGGATCTGAATTTTTCTGAGTATCCGTTTCATAAAACAGAACGAATTTGAAGAGACGAAGGACAAGAATTTTAACTTTAAAAGTTGTGCAATAATTTTCTAAGCAGCAAAAATTCGTTATTAAAAAAACTGAATAATGGCAGATGTTGAGTTTGAAGAATTTCATCGACCGATATTTGAACCACATGCCATAAAATATAGTAGTACTGTTGGTAGCTGTGGCAAAAAATCGAATCCTCACGCATTTTATTCGTAAGTTAAAACCGGAATAAGGGAAATTAATAAAACAAAATTAATTTCTTTTTTTTTTTTTTTTTTTATTCATTTACGCATGTTGTGTGGATACTGTGTATATCATAACTGTCTTGCATGAAGGACGTAACGTACGCAATTTTTTTAAACATACACACACATGTGCAAAATTATGCAAACGCATATACAAATTCATCTGCAGATATATTTATATATATATGCAGATATATATATATATATATGCAATTTTGTCAAATATGTTAATAATTACGCAATTTAATTTTTCGGCATTTCAAATTTTATAGACTTATTCCAAATGACGATTTCGAAGATTCTCCTTCCTCGAAAAGTGATACGTCAGACCAAGAAGATAATGTGGATACCAAACTTTCGAGACACGTTGAGGATGATGAAATTGGGGACGGTTTACGAGTGGTCTCATTATCTTCCGATGGCTCATTAGATACTAATGATTCATTTAATTCACATCATCATCATCCCTTAAATCATCAGGATGCAATTAGTGGTCTGACATATTTAGGATCCGGCAATAGTCAGGCTGACTCGCAGCAGTTATCCCCAAACGGCACCGCAACTGGAACACATATTAATGCAAATAATCAGCAGCAGCAGCAACAACAACAACAACAACAACAACAGCAGCAACAGCAACAGCAGCAAAGACGTCGAAGAAAATTACCAGAAATTCCTAAAAATAAGAAATGTGAGTGCAACCGAAAACATATGCCACACATAAAAGTACATTTAATGAAAAATATTGTCAATTATTATGAATCTATCCTATGTTAATTGGCAGTTAAATGAACGCCAACATGCACACATATACTTACATTCATACATTCAGTACGTACGTACACTAAAATTAAATGCAATTAAACATTCTTTTCAGCTTCCATTTTGCATATTTTAGGTGGAGGTCTAGGGCAATTTACCTTGCCCGACGATACGACTGTTGAAAATTCCGATTGCCGTCGACGTATTAATGCAATCAATGCCGGCACTCAGTGGCGTCAAAATCAACGATCATTTCTTACGCTGAGACATAGTTATTTACTTGATGAGGACTCAAGTCCAGATTCTGAACGTTTACAAAGTTTAGGTGATGTAGATAGTGGCCATAGCACTGCTCATTCACCCAATGATTTTAAAAGTATGTCCCCACAAATCACATCTCCAGTATCACAATCGCCTTTTCCGCAGCCATTTGGCGGTGTTCCCTTCTCTCAATTGGAAATGCTCGAAGCTACACATCGTGGTCTGCACAAATTTATACCCCGACATCACGATGAAATTGAGATAGAAATTGGCGATCCTATTTATGTGCAAAAGGAAGCCGACGACCTGTGGTGCGAGGGAGTAAATTTACGAACAGGTCGTCAAGGCATTTTCCCGTCAGCCTACGCAGTTGATTTGGATTACAATGAATTTGACCCCACTGTGCAGCAAGTTAAGAAAGAACGTTACCTTTTGGGCTACTTAGGATCCGTTGAAACTTTAGCTCACAAAGGAACTGGAGTAGTCTGTCAAGCCGTACGGAAAATTGTTGGCGAATACGGCAATTCTCCTACTGGCCAAGTTTGCATTTTAGAAGTTTCTGATCAAGGCTTACGCATGGTAGATCGGTCAGGTCCAAATGTAAGATGTCTCTAATGATGTGCTCTTTTACTTTCATTTATTAATTTCAATCTTTATTTTTACCTGCAATTATCTATGCATTTTTATTTATTTATATATATTTATTTTTCTTCTTTTTCTTATTCTTATTCTTCTTTTCAGAACAAGAAAGAGAAAAAACCATGCATCGACTATTTCTACTCCCTGAAGAATGTCTCCTTTTGCGCTTTTCACCCGAGAGATCATCGTTTCATTGGTTTTATTACAAAACACCCAACCGTTCAACGTTTCGCATGTCACGTGTTTAAGGGTTCCGAATCAACTCGGCCAGTAGCAGAAGCAGTGGGGTAAGAGCTTACTTAACGAAAGAGTTAGACAAAGCTATCTATTTACCACAGATCCCTTTATGATAGCACCTTGCAGGAGAACATAAGGAACATTAGTTCATCTACCAATGAAAGTCTCGCCTCCGCCCACTTACTCAAGCGAAGTCAAAAACGTCAATTACAGAAACTCTTAATTATGATACTTTTTCTTATTGCTAGCAATGCGATTTATACAAGCGATTGCAAAGGGATTATCTAAGGCGTTCCAAAGATTCCTAATGGCCTGTCCCGTTAAGCAGACGTTGTTTTGTATTTAATGTTTTGTACTTAAAATTTTTTTCAAATTTAGTTCAATATATTTATGTCGTCTAGATGACATGACTATTAAATTTCCTCCAATCTTGTCCGATTGTCTGAATAGTAAATAATTTCTTCAGAATGTAATGAATACTCGCACTTAGCTCTTTTATCATCACTACAGCGAGCGACAGCTATCTGAAATTTTGATAAAAATCATTTGAAAGATAAGATTATGGAATGATGCCTGAATGAACTTATAATTAATTACATTTAAATAGACTTTTTGCGTTTCGATTAAATATTACATTTGTCTCTCTCATTCTATTTGCAGACGTGCTTTTCAACGTTTTTATCAAAAATTCATTGAAACCGCGTACCCGATTGAAGACATTTATATAGAGTAAAATGCCGCTCGGTATTAGAGATTCTAAGCGGAGCTGTGCGTGTGTGTGTGTGTGTATGTGGCTGTGTTTGTGCGCGTGTGTGCGCGTGTGTGCGTACACATAAGCAAAATAAATTTTGTGAAACTGCAAACAAACACATAAAAATTTACGCATGCATATATAAAATTTAATTTCAAAATACACATATATAATAACAAAAACTCATAAAAGATTAAACATTCTATTGTTTTACTATTTATTTATTTATTTGCGATTCTCTAAGCAAAATAAGTTCGCTGAATGACGTGATGTGATCTTTCATGTGATCATCGCCTGACACTCATCGCTGTCGTGACTACTTTTTTGCCACCTCATAACCTTTCTCCTTCTCAATACGGAGTAGTTGTTACCCCACCTTTGAAAAAACTCCTCCACTCCTTTCAATATGGTATAAAGCTGCTCGCTTTAGCAGCATGGAGAGCATAGTTCTCCACGTAACTTAAAAGATATGTATTTATAATAGTATTAAAATCAAGAATGTAAGAAAAAAAGAAAAAGACTGTCGAGAATTTCCTATTAACAGTTTTAAAAAATACGACTGCTTACAGCACTTTATTGGACGCAGATAAATTTAAAAAGGAATAAAATTGAAATTAAAAGACATTTAATTAAAAATTGGAAACAAACACATTGAACCATATCCAAATTCCTACTAATATAAGATGAGAAGATATATGTATTCATAATTTATGGTCATGTTTTTCACAATACAATTCATCTGAATTTCAATGATGTTTACTTATATTGGAAACTAATTAATACTAATAACCTCTGAACGCAAGTTTTGAATTTCTTGGTGGCGCTGCAAAAGGCTAAGACATTGATGTAAACACTGCGTACTTGCTGCTGATATTGCCTTTAATATTAATAAATCAGGATCTGTAGGTGAAAATGTTGCACATTCCATATTTTCGATAGTACGAGCCAAGGAAGCATTGCTTTTTATTTTAGTACAAATAGAAAATTAACGAAAATATTCATCTCTTTTAATGTATTAATGCCAACAGTTACCATTGTTCAGTTAGATAGAGCGCCTGTCTAGCCGACACCATGGCATCTGATGCCGCAAGCAATTCACGCGGCGGCAGAGGCGTTGAATTATTTATATCCATGGCTTTTGTATGACTCTCCACAACAGCCCTCAAACCATCGACCCACTCTTGCCGCGCACGCGCATCTGATGCCCTTAATTTAAGAGTGTCGCCTGAGGCGCAACCTATTGAAAACGTCCGCGAATCCTCATCACTGGGGCAAACAACCGCACCGGCTAAGTGAACTTGACCGCGAGGAGCGCCCGAAAGAACATGGGCGGGCGGATGCACATCATCGCCCGAAGATGTAGAGTCAATTAAATAATAACTAAGAACACCACTTTGAGGATCAACGCTAAACCATCGATACTGCCATCCTGTAATTATTTTGTCCCCAAATTCACCGGCATTTCACAAAATATTTTGCTTTTACAAACCTTTCATTACATTCGTATATTTACATAATAGTCCATTTAATTGATGCCTGACTCCTTGATTTAAAACCCTATTTAGGTTGGTTTCCATTTTGCACAGCTCTACGCATCTAGATTTTTTCGGCCTTTTTTTTTTTTTGTTTTTTTCTCTTAAATAAAATGATGTTCTGCTTTTGGACTAGGTATATTTGCTAAATCCAAAATATCTGCGATTATGGCGATTTATTTCTTCTCTGGTAGGTCGACTTTAATTTTAATTTACGATGAATTTCTGTAAATTTCTTTACAATACTACAAAACAATACTGAGTTTTCCTCTTCAATAAATTGCACAAACAACATCAGTATAGCCCTAAGCCATTGCATACATACATATGTACTACGAGTAATAAGTCGTTAAATTAATAACACTTAGGCTGCAAACATAATATCGCGTAATACGTTTTCGACTTTCCATGGAAATTTGTGGGAATCGGCATATCACATGATTTTATGATCGTATTTTACGTTTATTTCGCACAAATTTAAATTTTCTTCATGCTTTATGATTTGAAATTTTGCTTTGAACTCTTTATTATTTTACAAGATATAAAACAAAAGCAGCAAAAGCAATTCATTTTGAATTTAAGATATATATGTGAAGTCAAAACATTTGCGCAATTCTTTTGCTTCATTTAACTGTGTCAAAGAAATCCACCACTGGGGGCTGAGATAATGAGGCGTTATTATTACTTTTGGATTAGGACTTCAACTTTGTCAAGTTTTTGCAAAATTGGGAATTGACAAAACATATGGTTTTGCATGCCCACAGAGGAATACAACAGAAAGAGAAAAAAGTACGAGAAGAAATAAATTTTGTAGAATTATTTTGTAAGAATTAAAAAACAAGCAATAAAGACCATTTATTTTAAAGTTGAAATATATTCGCCAAATTGTTTTATTAAACAATAATAAATAGCAGTTTCCAAATCATTGATCAATTAATACACGAAAATATATCTAATCTACACATACCACATATATCTAATTCATCTTCTTCATCACTAATCAATAAACAAGCTTACTTGCTTTTATATTACCTTCCTTATTATTGTTTTCTAGATTTTTAGTTCTAAAACCCAAAACAAAAATAAAGCCTCATTGTGTCGACGCCCTTATTGTTATTTTTCACGTATTTGATGTTTATGTTTACGTTGATTTCTCTATTTTTAATCTTTTTTCTGTAAAACAAGATGGTAGCGCGACCGTGCATTGTGTTTACCACTTGGGAGTTTTTAGCCCGAAAACGAAAATGATGCTTCGTTGTTTCAGCCCCCTCTACGTTCGGTTTTTTAAATTTATTTTCTTCATTCTTTATTTCAATAATTAATACAATAATAAAACATTAATATTTAGATCGTTATTTTTCATATACTTGTTGTTTACATTTATGTAAATTTCTTAATTTTTAGTCAGAGCGTTTACGTTATTAATTTTTACTTATCAAATAATATATTTTTGCTTGAATTCGCATCAATTTTCTTATTTTTTCTTGTAAAATAAATAAATTGGGGCAGCAAGTATAAAGTTTACAAAGTTATACAATAGTGGCACTGCTTCTCATTGTGTTATCCCGTAGGACTTATTTATCCGGAAAAATAAATAATGCATCAGTGCAGTGTTTCTCCCTAAGAGAGCAATTTTGGACACAAACCAAACGTAGAAATGAAGGGTTTTGGACACAAACCAAACAAAAGTGTAATAATATAATGGTACACTTGGTTATATGTGTTCTAAATTTCCTGAAATTTGCAAAATCAATTGTTCAAGTTTTTTTATTTTATTGGACAATAAATTGATAAGAAGCTGAATAATTTACTTGCAATTTACAAGAAAGTAACTTACTTAAAAGGCATTAACATAACATGCCTGTACTATGCATATTCCTATGTAAAAATCAAACATATAGTGCATTATTGCCATACGTGAAAAAGAAAAGTGAGAAAAGCAAAAACAAGAAAAACATAAAATACATAATACCGAAATTTTTTCCTTATTGACCAAAATACAAAAAAGAAATCATTGATTTATATTTGGGGACTTTGGGGGATTTACTTAAAGAAAACATATATGAAAAAAGGGTAATTTGTTATTATAGTTGAGAAATCATTTCAATTGTCAAAATAGCAACAATAAAGGAATACAAAGATCCAGAAAAGAATCTGGAGGAAGCGGATGAGTTTGTCCATTTACTTTCTGAGACAAAATCCAACTGCCCCTGACTTTATAAGCGCAAGCAATCCCTGGCTAAAAACCCATATACTATCGAGAGGTAAACAGAATCGAACGACAAATACGGCTACACCTTTATAGTGGAATAAAACGAGCGTGCAGCAATGGCAGCAAACGATTCTGGTGTGGACACAAGCAACATATACCCGGATGAAGTTATTATGGAAAATGGTGTTGCATTCAATGTGCGGGTAAATAAAAAGAAAACTCGTCGTTGGTTTTCCGTAAATGTAATAATGTTCATGTTTGATTTTAAGTATACTGGTTGCATTGAGGTAAACACTTCCATGAAATCATTAGATTTCGTTACAAGAACTCAAGTGGCGAGGTACAATATGTTTGTAAATTTTACTTTCTCTTTATTATCACACACTTTTATTTGTTAAACCCTTTAAGAGAATGCATTAATCGAGTTTGCGAGGCTGCTGGCCTGAAGTCTGGTAAAAGACACATGGACAAGAAAATTGCCCAGTACATAGCTGATAGGCCATGTATGCGAAATGCTGGTACCAATGTTATCATAAACGTATCCAGTCGTTCGTTGAATTTAATTAATGTAGATAATGGAGAAATGGTTGCTTGTCATCAGATGCCTCGCATTTCTTTTGCCTCCGGCGGAGATTCTGTAAGTAAACATTCGTTTCTAACTTGTATTAATTTGTCATTGTCCCCTTTGAATTTTCAAATAGGATACTCTGGACTTTCTAGCCTACATAGCCAAAAATGAAGATGAATGGCGTGCCTGTTACGTTCTAGAATGTATTGGTGGCCAAAGCGAAGATTTGATTGTTACTATTGGCAAGGCGTTTATGTTGCGCTACAATGCCTTAAGTCATAAGGAGTATGGTTTTTAGGTTTACCTTATAAATTTTTCTAAAATTTATTTAAATAGGCATCATACCCCGGATAAAGAATATTATAACGATCTACCTAATAAATTTCCACCGGATTTGCTAAGTGAAAATGATTTAAAGTGCCAGCAGCCACAACTTAAAAAACTTATGTCTGCCCAGCATAAAGTGACTCAACTGAATTTGAAAAAACCAAGAGATCGGCTTAGCAGTAATTTAATTGATTTAAATAGCCCGCCTCCCGATCAGAGTAACAATAAAATGTTACCTGGCAGTTTTGATGGCAACAAAGACAATGCGATTAATACGCCATTCTCACAACCACCTGACGTCTTTGACATACGTAAGCAGCGATAATGATGAAATATATAAATTCATTTAAAAAAATTTCTCTGGCCTTTAGCATCCTTTTCTTTATCAGCTGAAGTGCAGCGTTCCCAGTTGATGACTGAATCATGGTTCCACGGCACTATAAGTCGCCCCGTGGCTGAAGGTCTACTAAAGAACGATGGAGATTTTTTGGTGCGTGAATCACAAGGCAAACATGGTCAATATGTTTTAACCGGTTTAGCCCATAAATCACCCAAACATCTGCTATTGATTGATCCTGAGGGCGTGGTACGCACCAAAGATCGCATTTTCGAAAGTATCAGTCATTTGATTAACTATCACTGGACAAATTCATTGCCTATTATATCGGAAGATTCCGAACTGGTGTTGCGGAATCCTATCATAAGAGTAAATATGTTAGGCCAAACTTCGAATATACACGCACACCATCATCATCATATGTTACATCACCATCACATACAATTATGTAAAGATTGAAGAGCTTTAAAAACATTTTTTTAAACGAACATCTATTCTTCTTACGGTTTTATAAGCAAAAGAACGCAAAAGTAACAATTTGCAGTGTTTTTTAAAACTATACTTATTACTTATATATATATATATATATATGTGTATACTTATGTGTAATGCACCGTCTGCATGTGTATGTATTAAATAAAACGGGCAAATGCAAATTGTTTTGGTGCAATTAGTTTGATGTATATCGCTTTTCCAGTTCTATACTACGCTTAGTTTCATAATAACCATAAACAAAAAAAAAAAAACAAAATCAAATGACCGATTTCGATCACGCCTTAATAATTAATCATCCGTTTCACCCGTCGAGTTCATAATGTTAGCATGTTTTTAAAAATAGTTTGCGGATTTGGGAAACTATTTTGAAAAGGATGTTTTCATTTGTTTCGTAAGATCTGCCCGAAATCGTAATGTAGTTGAAAAGTTATCCTTCGTCTTCGAACATTTGAATGGTAAGCGCCTTCAAACTGTTGGTTGCGTTCATTTTGAATGTTACAATTGGGGAAAATAGCATATGATGAATTTGGAGTTTCTACCCCACCCCCCCCTTTGTGTAGACTAACACAGTAAAAATTTCATTATTATAAAAAAGTCACTACGGATTAATTTTCATTAAATTTTTATTTTTTTTTTATTAAAAAGTGTACAGAAATTTTTACAAACTTAAGCTCGAAAATATTTCATGTATTTTTCGAAAATTTTTGCGAACATTAAGCAAATTATTTAGAAAATCCATAAAATAATGAAAGTTAAGCAAAAATTTACAAATCGAAATTAATATATTGACTTCAAACAACCAACCAAGCACGGAGAAGAAAAATTAATGAAAAATATCACCTTGAACCTTAGAGCCTACTACAAATATATATAACGTAAGCGATATACATGTATTTTCATTTCATTGTGTTGTAGACTGGCTCGGTATATATTCGACAATCTTTGCTAATATTGAAGTCCGCCATTCTTTACCAAGGAAGTGAAATAAGAGTTACTTCAGTACTATTTAAAGCCTGCACCGCTAAATTAGCATTCGAAATATCGCGAAGCAAATAAGAAATGCATTTACCAATGTTATAGGTTCAAAAGTGCTCACAAATTTAGATGAGGTTAGATGATATAGGATTTTGCTATGATAAGATTGAACCAAACTTCTCTGAAAAAACGAATTCCTAGTAAGCGTGAGGTTCTTCGCAAAAGGTTTGTTTTAAGCTAAATATAAATCCATCACATGGTTAAACGTTACCTCCTTTACAACATGTGGACCTCTTCACAGCTGCTTGGTTTCCAAAAGATTGTTATTCAGTTAAATTAATTTTCTTAAGTATTTTTAGTATGTATTTTACGAAATGTACTTATTTCTCTTGATCGAGCTTGTCGCCAGTTTAATGGGTAACTGATCGCTGATCACTGATCGTGGTCTTTTCACATAGGCAGGATACATACGTTTATATTCCATTGAAATAAAAAGCCTATACATTAGAGCAATTAGTACTTATTGTTATATTAGACTTAATGTTGAGCTTCAAAGAGAAATGAAACGTAAGAAGAATATTCAATATACAAAACATTCTTTTAATAGAGATTGGTATGCATGCATTATGTGGAAGTATCGTCTAAGAACTATCCAACAATACGGGAAATTGATCGTTTGTTTCTAAATATACAAAGCTTGGGTTTTCGCCTAGCTCAAGACGACCATAGCGAGCTATTAATTGTTTACTACTGACTGGTCGCGACCATTTACGCTTAGGCTTTGAGTGTGTGAGCATATGGCTTTTCAAATTAGTGGATTGCGCGAAACACTTGTGGCATCCCTCGACGGGGCAGTGATAAGGCCGGTCGCCCGTATGTATGCGCACATGAGTGCGCAAATTGAAATCAAGAGAGAAGCGTTTACCGCAACCTTCGAATGTGCATTCGAAAGGTTTTTCTCCTGTGTGCACAAGCTGATGACGTTTCAATTTCGAACTCTCTACAAACGATTTGCCACATTCTGCACATACGTGACCGCGGGGACCATGTGTAGCCGAATGCTTGCGCATAGCAGAATGATTACGAAATTCTTTATTACAATCGCGAAAAGTGCAGCGATACACAGTCGTTGTTCCTGTGGCTGTGCTCACTGTGGTAACCACCGATGTATTTTGCCTGGAAGTTGCAGAGGTAGAGCTAACATCTCCATTGTTATTGACATTGTAATCATCGCTATTGTGTATAGGCACTGGCTTCTTTAAAGTCGAGGGAGGAGATTTTACTTTTGCAGCTGAATGACTGCTTGCGTGTGTTGTTGCAGTAATGGTGGTTGGTTTCGTTTCTGTGACAGTTTGTTTATTTTGTTTGCTTAGGGCATTGTTTTCTTTCGGAGTTACGCTGATTTCCGGGGGACTTTTTACGTTTTCTACTATATTTACGGTTTCAACTTCCTCTTCAACTATATCGCCCGTAAACGGATCGGGAACTATAACATATTCGGGGGCATGCATTAGATTGTTTTCATCAATAATGAATTTTTCGAAAGGTTCCGGTACGTCCGGCATGTAAGGTCCTTGTCTGAGAGGTCTTTTTTCTATACACTGACTACCTTCTTCATCTTCGTCCTCCTCGTAGTCATCCTCTGAATTAAGTGCTGACCATAAAGTAACATTGAACTCATCTTGTGTAATTCTTATGGGTACTTTGGTTTGCTTCCAACGTTTAGTGTTCGTTAATTTCTTATCCGCGACTAAATGGTTGTTTTGTTCGGCCATCGAAGAAACGGGAGAATTTAAAATCTCTGAGAATGCCTCCTCTTTAATCCACAATTGATCTTGTTCTTCGTTATGCTCTAACTTGATATTGTGGTCATCTATAACCGATGACGAAGACATATCAAATTGAGATGGATCAATGGGCAATTGAGCGGGCACATATTCCACATATTCTGGCGTATGTTCTTCATTTTCTTCGCTATCTTGAGAGGACTGCATTATCATTTGCGGTGGCATAGGCTCGGGTACAGCATAATATTGTATACTGTCGCCGGATATAAAAAATTCTCCCGGATCTATAACTATGTTCCCTTCTTCATCACGCTCATCGATGATTTCTTCGATTAAAAAACTTTCTCCACCCGTTGGTACACCGCTCACCAATTGTTCATCCAACACCGATGCATATGGTTGCTCGACTATGGTAGTACTTGGTGGTAGAATATGGGTAAAATATAACGGTGACGTTGTCGCATTACTTGAACATTGTATGGCAGCCGAAGCCAGTGATAAATTATTCACAATCGGTGCTGTGCTTGTTGAGCTCAGCGGAAAATTATGACTAGCCATTTGCTTTTGATACGGATTCTGTCGAAATTTGGATATTATTTTTTACACTTTCATTATTAATGCGTTTTGTTAAGAGCAACTGCGTTATTTAACAGTCTTCTTTGTTATTTACTACTAGACTTTTACCTGTTTGTTCTCTTAACATTTGGCAGCCTAGAGGCGTTGTGCTTCACACTTTTTGTCTTTGCTTAGTCGACTTTCACTTTTTTTTTTTAATTTTATACAAGTCTCAAAATATAACGATTTTTGGAACTTGTTTACATTAAGAAAAGGTAAATATTTTGAAAAAAGCCGGTAAATATGGCGGAATTCTATTTTCCAAAATGGCTCTTCAATTTTTTTTTCTATATTTCTCGAACAAAATGAATACTATTGCGACTCGCCAACCAAAGTATCAGCTGTTCATTTTAGTATGAAAAAGAGAAAAACCATTCACGAGAGAAACACTGGTATAGGGCGGGTATAAAAACTTTATATAACTAATTTTTTTTACATCTGAAACTCAGGTGCAAGGGTTTACAAAAATTATCCAATTAGACTTTAATTAAACTTTCTTTCCAAACAGTAAATTTATTCTTTCAGACTTTTATCGAAATGCTTCATTTAAATTGAAATATGTACACGAATTTAATAAAAAATAGACGCAACTAACACGTGAGGGACACAGTTCGTAATCGTATAATTCATGAGCATATTGTTGATATTCAGGACACTTTAAAGGTTTATCAGGGCAGGTTTAAAAATTTAAATGAAACTTTATGATCATTCTCACTGCTTCTTGCTGTCATTCGCAGTAATTTTTAGTCATTAGTCATGAGTGCGATGATGTCACATCCAGATTGACAGTCTTTGAAGGCGTTGTCGTAATGCCCACGGATGGTTAGGCTATCATTTAATATTCCGCCTAGAAATTGAAGAAATTTCATCTGATTGACTTTAGTTCCTTTGATAAAGAGCCTTCGGCAAAATAAATTGTATTTGTTTTGCTAGGATTTTCAAATAGGTTAAAGTCGACACATGCTTAAAGAAGGCAAATGATTAGTTTTTACCGAGACGTTACTCACTGGCACTGAAGAGCTGAAATCAAAAACCGGAAAAGCTGAATCAGCAGACACAAAAAATTACCAACATATTGAAATTTAAGAATTTCTCTGTCTCGAAGGTCATGCAACTTACCTGTATATAAAGTGAAAAGCATGAGGCTCAAGCAATTACCTCGTGGACTGACACCATATACTTCAACTTTATCCGCACAAACTACCAACACACGCTTGGATAAAAAGCGTAAGGTGCACAGAAGTATTTGGGAAAAGATTAAAAAATTTAAAAGATTTCTACCAAGCTTCGTCAAGTTAACACAATCGTAGGCTTTGCTGGTATCCACGGAAAGCATGGCAACCACTTTACCAGCTTTCTTTAGCCTCGCTATGGGAAGAGTTAGTGCATTGACGCACATATTAGTAAATTTGCGTCTTTAATAGGTATAAGAACGAGCTGAAATAATGTTCCCAGTTCTGAAGAAAGCTGAAATAATGTTCGCAGCTCTGAAGCTCTCCTTAAACGTAAGGTTAATAATATTTATCAACACAGGATTAGCGAAATAGATCTAAAGTTGCTTCAATTATTTAAGACTTTATATGCTTTAGGATTGGGAACTATTTTAATACATCGCAAATCTAAGGGTATAAAGTTATTAGACCAGGAATTATTAACATAACATGCATACAACATACACTCTACCGTCAGAACCTCCAGCTGTAGTTTTCCTCCTCGATTGTAAAACACAATTGACATCAATTCGCGGAAGAAGAAGGGTGTATTACTAAGATTAGTGAAATGAATTGAAGGTATTATAATCTGATTGTTACTTGGAATATAACTCTTGAGCATATCTAAGCATCTTTTATTGTCGTGTTCATTCCAAATAGTGCAACCATTTAATTTTCGACTAAATTGTCGATGGCCGTTGATATAATTCCAAAAAAAAAGCGAGTCGCCTTTGCCACATCTTGATAGCTTTGTATCCCTTTGATCTTTTCAACTACGGACCTCCACTTCTTCAATATTTTCATATACTCAATGAAGTAATTTATGAATCAATTTCAATGGAATGTAGCGTAAATGATTGCTGAAATATTTGAGGCATGAGAAAGACCTGTTCCTACTTCGGCTTATTCAAATTAAGGGTTAGGGAGGACGTTTGCATTATAGCCATAAAAACGCAGCGTGTATAATTTTTGTATATTCTGCATAGTGTTCTTATAGAAAGGGGAATTAATGCTGAAAAGGACTCAGAACGAACTGATTCTGTGAACGAAACTACCACCAGCAGCAACCCAACCGACATCAAAAAAGGAGGAACAGGAATTAGAACAAATTGTGTAAACATGTTGTAATGTAATTTAAATAAAATATTTTTTTGATTATAAAAGCGTTTACTTAAAAAATTAAAAATATCTCAACAACTTCATTTAAAAATAAATAAAAAAAAATTTTTAGTGTAAGCGAGCCCTCCATCTCAGCTAATTTTTCCAATGATTTAAAGACTGAAAATAAAATTAACATTGTTTAAATAAATACTCTTCTGTATATTCATTTATACTTACTTGCTTCCATTTCTTTGCATATCTGGTAGGTTCAGTCAATTTTTCATTTGCTGTGGGTTTGTCGGATTTATTTTATTTTTTTACTATCTGGATGTTTTTTGACTTACGCAAAATAATAGTTTAATTGCTCCTTTGATAACCTATTTTACGATATATACACACGCAAAATAATGTATTAATAATTTACCGTCAATTTGTTCCATTTTGCCAATTTTTTTTTTCTTTACAAAGCCGCATGTTTTCTTTTTTTTTCTCTTTTTATTGACACTTCAATTTGTGAGTTTCATAAATTACCAACACTGTTTTAGCACAAAATTGTTATTGGAGAGTTTAGCTGTGATTTTTGCTGTAGAGTGTGATTTGTATGATAGATGAACAATAACGGTGTTAGGATAAAAAAGCTGTTGGTGGAAATTTGTAAATTATTTGCTTTTGTATGTATACAAACATACGAAACAAAAACAAAAAAAATCTAAAAGAAGAAACAAAGACATTTTAAGCTTAGAAGTTGGTTATCTAATTTATGTTTATTTTGTACTAATTTTTTCTTTCTCTGTGTTATTGCATTTGACATTTTAGGTTATGCTTAATATTATTCGCTAAAGTATGAAAAACAAACGACATATGCCAAGTAAAACATTTAAGCGATTTATTTGCTCGATTTAACTGAGTCAGAGAAATCCAACTCTATCCTCGTTCTTTTAAATTTATTTTCTTTATTTCAGTAATTATTAAAAAATCTACTTTGTTTTTACGTTATTATTTCTATTATTATTTACATTTATGTAAATTTTTTCCTTTTTACTTTTCGAAGAATATGGTATCGTTTAGGTTTATACCGATTTCCTTACTTTCGTTTATCAAAAAAATGACAACTCGGCTTCTCATTGTGTTTACCACTTGGGATTTATTAGCCCGAAAAACAGAATAACACGTCAATGTGTCAACCCTCTTATTTCTTATCGCTTGAACAATACGTTAGACGTTTATATATGTCTGATTACTTTTTCTTATAAATATAGGATATAGGAAGACAGGCAAGCGCAGCTTTTATTGTGTCAACTAGCTGCGGCTTTAATTTTTCCCAAAGGCATGGAAATATATACGAACTTCATTGGCTTTTCAGCCCTATCGCTTCGAAAAAATTTGTGGGGTTCGTGCAAGCAGGCGACAATCAGTAATAAAATCTAATCATGTAAGCAAACTTGCTTGTGATTGTCGTCAAATGCGCTCTTTGAGTTACGTCAAATCTGGCGACAGCAAACTTTCTGTCGCTGGAAGAGAATTTACGTTAGTAATGAGTGTGAACCAAGTGAAGTCACTAAAAAACTCCCTTTTAGAGTTGTGTGTTGTAGAAAAACAGCTGTGAAAGAAAAATATAAGCATTAATTGCATATAAAATAAGCATTAAGCATGGAATTTGCATTATTTGCCATTTTGAAAATTAAACTTTGTCCGAAATTAAATTTGTAAAAACGATAGACTAAAAGTGGCGAACGTGCAATTTTTTTTAAAATATCGAGCTGACTTAAGGTGTGTTAACCCTTGTGCGCATTCTCAGCATATTTTCTCTTTATGCTTGTTCATTGAAGAGGAGAACGAGGAGGACTACGGCGAATAGAAAAGATCACCACAAGACTATTCGCAGCGCTTGCGAAGCGTTTTGATGATTTTGAACCATTTCAATATAATCTTAAATGAAAAGTAACATTTCATCCGTTAATCCCTTCGAAACTCTGCTGAAATTACAATTTTTGACTACGTTAATCTATTTACTCATATAACAAAAGAATACTTAAGATTGTTCATATTGCGAAACCACTTGAAGCGCGAAGGCTTAGTAAAAGGACAATGATATTTCTTCTCCGCTGGGCGCACTTAAACTTTTCAATGACTCTTTCCTTTGATTGATTTCTTTGAATTTCATTTTCATTCGCTTGTAAGGAATTTCCGTTAGCGCCCCCAATTTTTTTTTATTTTCACGTCACCAACTGTTGAAAATGTAGTAATCTTCGAATTGAAAGCACGTATTATTTACATTTAAAAGAAATTTTTACTAATCCGTAGCAATTAAATGTAAATTTTTTGTAAATCGATAACTTCATCGATCATTTTAACATTCAAATTCATTTATAATTTTGTGGCCTAATATAAATTTTACATACTTTTTATTTATTTTTGAATGTTTATTATTTTTTATCATATGTGGTTTGTTTATACAAAACAAAAAAACGTCAACTTGTCTCTCGTTTTTTACGCCTCTCTCAGTTATTGAGATACTGTGCCAGAAAATTTGACGTTAAGTTGACGATAATGGTACATGATTAGCCTCTGTGCGACAATCAACTGTGTCCAAAGACAAACAAGGCAATAATAACAACGACAGTTTCCTAGGGCATCTGAGTGCGTATAGTAACAGTGTCCATATGGAACGCTGGAGAACACCAACACTATGATGGTTCTCTATTAAAGTGAATTTTGAAAGATATTGCCTTTAAAGAGAGATGACAGTACGCATTTATTGTTACGTGAATGCTCGATCAGCAAAGACATAATATTTACTGATCATGCAATCGCAGCCTGTCATTTTCTCCCTTCTTTTTTTCTCTCTTCATCACCGTGCTTATCCAATTACAAAGCATTTACCAGAGTGAAAGATCCGATTGAAAAAAAAAAAACTTTTATTATTATTAGGCTACATTGACATTCACCATTAAGTTTCTCTTCTTATTTCCTCCGGCTTCTTCGTCGGATCCAAATTTTTCACATCAATGTAGTGTGCGAAAATATTATTGTTCAGGGATTTTTATTGAGAAATCGTCGAAACCGCAATTGTTTATCATATAACGACTTTTTCAAAATAAAGAGTTATAAAGATATCATTTACGATCTTCGGCGGACAGCAAATTGAAATGTGAGATCTCTTAGTTATTTTTCCATCCTATATATTTAGTTTAAATATGCTATAAATAAATAAATGTTTGCTGCACAAGTCTAATAGACTTGAAAAAACCAACCATTTTACGAGGTCATAAAATCCAATAAAATCCAATAATCCAATAACTCTAATCGGTTATAATGCTGCTCGATTTTTAGCTTCTATCCAAAATATTATTTATTTTAAATATTATTCAGTGCGACAACTTTCAAAGAAAGGAATCTCTCGACTCATACGGCATAATGAAAACGTACACATTGTCAAAGAAAATTTTTTTATTTTTTGAAAATATTTGTAAGAAAATAAGATATATAGAACTGAAGGAGCGAAATGGGGCATTGTTGAATTTAGTTGGAAACATTGTACATTTTTTCACATTACAATTTTTTTAACAATAAAATTTCAGGTAAATAAATTCTTTCTAATTTTATATCAACAAATTGTTCGTGTTTACTTTTCAAAACTGGCAGTTCGTGGCGGAAATAGATCTTTTGAAAATGTAAATGTTTATTATCGCTTGCAACATTTACTTTGAAATATTCACAATCTTTAAACAATTCTTCTTTACTGGCGTGGACAGTAAGGGAAAGTACAAAATTCGCGGGCACCAAAAATTTGCTATTATAAGCACATGAAAACATTTCCAAAAGTTTCTTTCTTAGCATTTGTAATTTCAGAGAACCAATTGCACATAAAACGTGGGGAAGGTTTTGTAAACCAGTGAGCACACGATACAAATTGCCTTGAAAGTAACTCAAACATATTTTAAACGCCAAGGCAAAGACAGCATTTGATCTAAAACGATCAATCAAAAAAATTAATCGGTTTTTTCTAAATACTACTAAATACTACTATACCTACTTTATTTCTCGAGGAACAAGAGCGCATCTACTTAAAGCTTCGGTAGAACCCAAATTGAAAATTTGATATAAAGCCTCTATATATGCTCTATTTTTCATTTCCGCTTCAGTCATTGAGTTGCACACTATGTTATCATAAGAAACTAAAGCGCGCTTTAAGCATTCTTGCAGGTGAAACTCGCAAATTTTTTCATCAAAATTCCCAGTAGTTTCTTCGCAGAGCTTATAACGGCTGAAAGCTAAGAACATGATCATGGGCTCTAGCAATTTGATAACGTGCATATCCGCAAAATTTTGTATAACGACTTCCTGTCGTATGGCCCGCAACCGGTCAAATATAAAATCATAAACATAGCAGAATGGCTTGCGTTTATCTAAAACCACTCTGTTACGAAAATATCTCTTTTAAAAAATATTTCAATTTTAACAATTGCCATTGTACTTACTCCTTTAGCAAATACTCTGTAGTTTTATGTAAACATTCTATAGTTCTTAAGTCTTTTCCTTTCGGTACTCTTAAACCGGCTGCCGATCTGGCGAAAGACTTTACTAGAATACCTGGCACACTTTTCTGACCATTGTTATACTCATAGAAATGCAGGAGTTTTTCACGTATACGCCTGTTTTTTTCATTTTCTTCATGATTGTTACAAACTTTTAATTAAAGAAAAAAACTTACAATTTAGCTTCGGATTGCGGACAGAATTCTTCACAAACGCCTCGAACGGACATTAGTCTTGTTTTTTAGAAAAAATAAGACAAAAATTGATTACAACTGCTCATATACTTTTCTGACAGTTGTATATTTACATGAGGTAAATAGCAAAGCTTAGGGTTGTCGAGAAGCAACATCCTAACGATGTTTTAATTTTCCGCTATATGTGTTTTAGTAATAACAAATTTTTATGAAATCATTCACGACTAGATAATTTGAACTATGGCGACTTTGTTCTGATTGCTATGGGGTCCTGATAAGCAAAACATAGTTTTTTTGCATTTAAAAAAACCCAATAATCTACTAAATGCACCGAATACCAGACAAGTATTTTAAAAACAAAATTAAATATTAAGGTGGAACAACTTAGGAAGAAAAACAGCTTAAAACCATTCTACCATCCGTTCGTTGCCTTAGACATATCATAAACTATATATATATATATATGTTTGAGCCGCTATTTAATGTGTAGTGAATGACCGAATTAGGAAGAATCAGTGTCTGTCAATGCCAAAGCAAATGTATGAACAGTGCTTAATAGCATATGTTATGATATAAGGATACACTTGAAAAAAGAAACCAGACATATGTATATTCTATAGATTTGGAAGGTATGTAGTTGCCAACCGGATGGTATGCTCGATAAAAAACAGCAGGGCGTTGATTATCTATAAAGTTAACTAGCCTTCACTTTAGAGTTTCAACCTCTTTTGCTTTATGTATGCATAGGAGATGCGAAAAACGCTCTCTCAAAGCTGTTTCAAAATAGCTCAGGCTTTGCGTTAGTATTGGTTGTTTATAAGAAAAAACAGCTGCAAATTGAAAATGTACTTGCAAACAGGTGAATCGAAATCAAGTATTTTAAAATTGTGAGATAGACGTAAATTAAATCTTTTTTTTTTTTTAAGTTTTATTTCAATTATCTAATTCGCCAAAGTTTGTAATTATTTGTGAATCGTCAATCTTGCAATATATCATCATTGAGAAAGCGCAAAGGATCAACAAATAATAAAAATTCATCATTCTAGTGAATATATTGGTCTTATCGTCAACAAGCTTGAGTATTGCATTTTACTAAGCAAAACGTTGACGAAAATATATACATCACGCGGAATGGTTCCTTTGCTCATGTTACGTCATTTGACAATAGAGGAACATCGAGATATAAAGACATAAAGAATAAATCAGCTTTAAGATTTTCAGTAAAAATTAAGAAGTTGGCTTTTATTTATATAATGCAAAACTAGGATTGAATTTCAAGTCATTTTAAGACATTATACATACTTTATAGGTAAATCCATATAAATGTATAATAAAAAAACATAAATAAAGCGATATATATTAAAATCGAAAGTTCAAGTTGCATGATCTTGTTAGTAATTGCACCGTTGCAATTTATTTTGCCGTTTATTTTCCCATTATTTTTTTCGAAATAAATTTCGAATGACGAAAATCATATATAACTCACAAACAAATGGCTTTTAGGGTACGGTGTTCAAATGAGAGCTAATTAACTAAAAGGCATAGAATCAGCGCCCGTTACTCTCAACTCTCACTACTAGCACCTCATTAGTAAACAGCTGACTGTCTTGTTTTGTTATTGTTTTGAGATTGTTTTAAACACTTCGGAATTGTTCTTAATATCAAAATTGATTTACGTGGTTAAAGGTTTTCGTTTTGTTATGTTATTGTTAGAAAAAATACTTGAATTTTTTTCTGGCAGAGCATTTTTATAACGGAAAGTAAGTGGCAATAAATTGTTAAAAAGAATTAAAAAAAAAGAGACGAAGAGTTATGTAATCTGCAATTCTCTAGGATGCTATGGAATAGGTTCGTGGTTGGTCTCAGATCTCATATTTTGATACAAATGTGGCATCCTATTTATAACTACGGCTGCCTCAGGTGTATTAGCACTGAATTGGCATCAGCTCTAAGACCGTTTTATTTTGCCGTTCATCCAGATCTGTTTGGTCAACATCCTAAGCAACGTACCGTTAATGAGGATTCATTGAAACAGCTCAATGCTCACATAGAAATATTATATGAAGGAAAATATCACGCTTTACGAGAGGCAAAAACGTTAAAGTTTTACATTCGCGTGGAGAATGCTGAGAACCGTGATACCTTTAAATTGATAACAATAACATTGGACAATCGCTTAAGAGATCCGAAAGTGATTATACAAAAATTATTAGAACTATGCAGTCTTCCTACAGATTATGTAAAAAGAATAAAAGACTCCGCTGGATTCTCAGCAACGACAACTGAATTTAAACCTGGTAGAGATTATAATTATGGTCCAGGGTTTATGGACTTCGAAGTACACTTTCGTGAGGTAAATAAAGAAAAATTCCTGTTATCTCGGCAATTGTGGAAACACATTACTTTTTAGGCTAAATTCGAAAACGAAACAACTCTCGAGAAATGGATAGGGGAGAATGCAATACTGGCAAAAGGACGTGCTCAAGATTTAATACCACTAATAGAAGAAGTAGAAAAACTTAGAGTAGAGCTTATTGAACGTTTTGGTTTGAAAGATGCTCGCTTTGATTGCGGCTGGAATTTTGAACATTTCCGTGGTTGTTTAAAAACACTTGAACGCCTTGAAAAAATGCATGCAAAGCACATGAAAAACTTGCGCGGCCGTATTGTGGTGTTTGCTCCATTTACTGGCATCAGTCTTGAGGGTCATGTAATGCTCTACACGGGTGACGTTCTAAATAATTGGATTGAATTTATTAAAAACATTCCTGTACATGATGGTTTCGTGAAACAAATACCTGTATATGAAAATACATTGTCACAAGTGTTGAGGAAAATAAAAATTGGACGCCGCAAATTTATGCCCAAGCAGCAGGCCAGAGAGTATGCTAGTCACCTTATCAAAGTTACAACCACAATAGGTGATTACTTAAGTCGTAACAAATTTCCCAAAAATTGGCCAACATCTTTGAATGGTTATGAAATTGTGGTAGAATCGGAGGCAGGACCACTTATGGTCAGTCCAACGGGACAATTAATTGTACCAGCTGCTTGCCCCGGTTTCATGCTAGTCGATTTTATTACTAACAACCTAGACACAGCCGAAGAGTTAATGAAAAAGTATGCATACGAAAAGCATATAGAACGTGAACTAACGCAACAATGTATAGAACAACTGAAATTAAAAAACTTAACCAAAGAGGATCTTATAACACCAGATAAAATGATAAAAACTCTGACCGCGTTATTAAGATACAAAAGTGCACAATTCGAGGGACTTAATTTAAATATAAGTAATTATTATTCGGTATTGACTGACGGTGTTGTTTGCATACCATGGGATTTCAATACTCGATAGCAAAATAATTAGCAGAACTAAAAGGTATTTTGATTTCACTTTTACTGAAAACAATGTGTGATTATTTTTTTCTCGATTCTTAATATAGTTGGCAATTAGTTTTTCTCATTTTTTACGTTTCATATTAAGCCCAATACACTCATTTCTTCTTTAATAGCACCTTTACATATATTGTATATAGATTATTTAAAAATTTGCAATGAAATATTTTTGGAATTCCAATAAATGCGTCTTCCGGTTACTATAAGATGAATGAAATGGACCAATTAGTACCTATTTGTATGTCAGGAAAGTCAGGAAGTTTGTCGTTAAGATGTTTTTTCCTCTTTATCAAATAGGGACGTGTTAAATAGAACTGTGTGAGAATAGAATTTATAAAGATTTAAATATAAAAAATGTTTATTTCGTTTGGATTTTTTCATATTCATCTACTGCCCACTACACACAGTGGAGTTTATGAAATGCTCGTAGTGCATAGAAATATGCATCACAGTCCACACGAGTGATATCTTTATTTGATCAATATGAATAGCTTAAATGCCTAGGGCTAAGTCTTCATAACTTTGTCTAGCACATGGAAGGTTGTTCTCATCTTTGTCTGGTTAAGTTTGAAAATTGTCTAAATTGTTTCCTATGTGCATTCGGATTAATGTGAAAATTATAAATAATAACGAAATTGTTATTTTATTTATTTCTCTTCTCTCTCTCTTTCTCTCTCTCTCTCTCTCTCTCTCTCTGTTTTTCTCTGTTACGTATTATACACAATGCGCCTATTATTAGTATAATTCTTATGTAACAATTACGTAAGAAGGTGAGGAGACCTACAACTGTTCCATTTTTAACATAAAAAACAGAAATATAATAAATAGCCGAAAACAGATATTTCTTATATCTTCACCTTGCTGTTCAAAATTAAGTGTTAATCTCAGTCTTAGTTAAATACGACGAACAAATAAAAATAATTAAATATTTTAAAAATTGAAAATTTATAAAATTTTTATCTTAATTCAAATGATAAAATATAATTTAAAAAAAGATCAGTTAGAATGTGCAGCGGATTTTCATAAATAAATAGCAACGGATTTCACTAATGTATAGGGCGTTCAAATAAATCCGTGCGCTTTTTCAAAAGCAAGAAAATTAATCGCCGATTTTAAGAGAATGGTAAAAGATAGATATTTTTACTACTATTTTTACCATCTTTCTGAAAAATTATGAATTTTCCCGCCGAAAATACATCTGATCTTTTCAGGTTGTTCAGCAAAGCATCGCTATAAGAATGGGGGCCCTGTATAGACAGACAATAACTCATCGATGGAAAGCAATGTTAATCGAAAGAGGTAATGTTTAATGAAGCATCGTGGAGGGAAACCTATTCCAGTGCTGCCAATATTTTCTGGTCGCTTTTTGCCATATGACGACCGATGTCAATATGCTGAAGGATGAGGACACAATAAGTTTTGGGCTATTGCGCTAGTTTTTGGATCAGTTTCATCAGTTGTTATTGCTAATATTCTCTGGTGATGATTTCCTTTGGTTACTATTGCATCCTATAATTTAATCATCTCACCCACATCTTGCATAATATAATGTAACCAATCACCTTAGCTCTTCCGAATGGTGTCGTCATGGTTATCCGGCTGCATCGTGGCTCCTTGCAATTTGAGATATTTCATCATCTACGAGACAATTCCGCAGCGCTTTCGTTCGAATAGAATACGAAAAGTAACGCTTGCCGCTTTAAGCCTCCTTTTGCATAGGATTCGATTTATTGAAAGATGATTAAAAGACTATGTTGTATGCACTCCAGCGGAATAAGTGTGTGGTTTAATGTGTTATGTGCAAGGAGAATTCATAGTCATGCCCACAGGCGGAGCAAAGTCATCTCGTACAAAAAGTTGATACGAAAACTTATTTGAATACCTAATATGCCGCCTATTAATTATCGCTTAATCGACAAGTTCGCTCCATAGCACGACATTTGTTCTACACACATTGAAAGCAATTGCAATTAGAAACGAAGTCTGTCTAAATGTACGACGTAATGCAGATTTGATTTATTTACTTTTTATTATTATTTTAAATATGCATTTTATATATATATATATATTTTAAACATAAAAATCATAATAAACATTTAACATAATTAAAAACTAAGCATTTCATTTTCTTAAAGATACCAAAGAAATTTTTGTTTGCTAGTAAAAAAAAAAAAACTGCTAGACGTGCTATGCGTCTAACTAGTCTAAGCAAATTTGTGTGCCAAAAGAACTACACGAAAAAATAATTCCAAGGATATTGAAGCAGGTATATATTTAAAAATTTTCTTCGTTCTCACTAGGGCTTGCTTTATGCGAAAATGAGGTTTTTTTAATTTGAAAATATTGCCTAAAAACTTGTTAAAATTGTTTTTAATTTAGAGTAACATTTTTATTTTTTTTTAACGAAATGGAGCTTTTTTTTGTGTTAAGGTCATAAATGCTAAAAATGTAATAAAAATAAATATTTAAGTAATTATTCAAAAAAGAAATTTTATAAAAACAAATGTTTAACGATAAGAATAATTATAAGGAAAAAAATATTTTTTTGTTTTATTTTTGCTTGTTGTAAAAAATGTATATAAAAGCGTTGAGAGTGCACACAATGCGCGTTCAGAAGCATAAGAAGTAAGCACAATATTATGAAGTAATTCGTTTTACGGGACGACAAAAACAAAATAATCGACACCATACACAAGAGGCAGATTTCGTAACAGATGAGAGCGACTTTTATATTTTCATGTTCAGTTTTGTATATTAATTTTATTGTGGCAATGTTTGACTGGACTTTCGTTTTTCCTTTTCCTTATCTTTGTCTCTATCTTTATCGCCTCCTTTACGGCCAAATATTCTAAACACGCCACTTCGTCGTTCTTCTTTATTTTTACTGGTTTTCACGCCAGAGACGGACGATATCGATTGGGCCTCACTTTCGCTGGAACTTTCAGCAGAGACACGTGACAAATTAATCGAATCGGGTTGTAAAGAAACTGGTCTACCGGTTTCAAAACGACTTGTACCCCAACCTAAAAATTAAATGAAAAATCACAAAAGCATATAAGAATTATTTAAATTTTAACAAAAAGAAAAAACATCATACAATAGATAGCCATTTAGACCGTTCTGCCCACATAATAAAAACAACTACAAACAGTATTAAAAAATATTTTAACTAATTTCTAAAACCTTTTTCTTTTTCTTAAAAAAAATTGTAAGCAACTTGGAAAGACTTTTGACATCCTTGATAACGTGCAGTTATAGAAAACTCCGACAGTGAGAACGCGAATAATGTAATCACGATTGTTAACCTGAATATCGCTAAGTGTCACTCAACAATATCACACAATACTCGACGTATTCAACTCTACCAAAAACTATCTTTTATACGCCTTTCAACAAGATAATCACGCTTAAATATCAAAATGGCTAGTTTAGGGTTCGATGCACTCTCCTAACACTCTAATGCCCTCTATCGTCAATATTTTAGCACTTATTTTTGTATCTCTCTTACATGGCTTTGTTAAGGATCAAGGAAGATTTTACGAAATGTTTCGCAATGTTGCAAAAGTTGGAAATGTCTTCAGGTCATTTGTCTTCTACTGTTAATTTTGCGAAATCAAGAAAAAAAAAATGCATGTGTGTGAGGAAAAATAAAATTAAACCTAACTTACGTTTATTATCTAATCACGAATATTGTGAATCGAAGGACCGTTAGGCGCACTAGGCGTGAATTCGATTTATGATTAGTCAACGAGTAGTTTTTGTGAGAAATGAAAAAAAGTAATAGCTGAATAATTAAATAACACAATTCTATTCGTGCGTACAACTGATTTGCAATCCAAGAAGGATTATGTCTTGTCCGCAAATATTTGGCTCTTATTTTCATGCACATTTCAAATAGATGCAATGGTGAAACCTCAGCTGGAGATTATTTATGAATTCTTAAATAAAATCGGAACCAAGTTCTTTCCAACTCCAAGTATATGGAGAATGGAACATGAATTGCATCTAACATAAACATATCCAAATCGAGTAGGAGTGCACAATTTATGGTATAATAACAGCGAAAATCTCAGCGGCAAGAGCTGTTCGCAATGTCTGCATGAAATGTGTTTTTATTCCATGGCAATGGAGAGTAAGACTTAAAAGCCAAATTAGTGGCACTTGCAAAGGTATTTAAGTCGCATTTCGTACAAAAATTACTATGAACGGAGCAAGGACAAAAAAGGAGTTTGATTTCTAGAAGTGAAGCTGTAATAAATTTTGCATAGACAGATGGGATGGATTATTGGGCAGGAGAAGAGAGATTTCCCGAAATACACACCCAAAGATTGTTTTGTTTGTCTGCCTAAAGATTTTGTCAACTTTTGTCGTCTAGTTTCCGAATGTGATTATCAAAAAAAAAATGTTGAAAGTAAAATTTTGTCTATGCCGATGCCTAATCTGTCGGTCTGTCCTTAAATTAAAAAATGATTAATTGATTTGGAGGATAGCTGGGAAGGAATTAAAAATCAATCTTTTTGTCATCCTTATAGTAATTAGGAGGGAGATAGCTTGCTTTCCGATAAGTATAATATATCGTACTTGTTTAAATTTTCCAATTACTTTAATACATCTTGTCGCGTGTGAAAATTGGCGATCATGGACTGAGTTAAAGGAGAGCATTCTTTCTTAATATATCAGTGTGCACAAAGAAGATCTTGTTAAAGTTGATTTATTTTTTTAACAGCGAATACAGCAGCATATAAAATATATTCTAAAATATGAAGTTATATCTTATATAGGAGGTCTTATCACAAGATTTGAGAAATTTTTTAAAATATTTTTTATGTTTTTCTTTTCAACATTAAAAAATTTGTTTATAAAAAATTGTAAATCAGTTTATAAGTGATTACAGCAGGTCTAGGAATTAACAATGCGTATTTATTTTTAATAAGTTATGTTATATAAATGTAAATAAAATGGTTTATAGGTGTGGTGTTTTCCTCTTTTAATCTTAAGACCTCGAAACTGTGTGTCTATTAAATTTATTGAAGGTCCTAACACCGTAGACGTCTTTACGCTTAAAATGTGTTAGGAGGTTGTGCCAATAACTGTTGTGAAAGTAGATTTTTTTTTTAAATGCTTAAAAATGAGGCGAAAAGCCTAATATCGCTCGGAATATTTTGATAGGGTCAGTAGGGTTAATGTATTATATCATGTCATCAGTCAATTGAACAGTTAATATCAATTTTGATAAAAAGTATACTTTGAAAGTAATTTAAATTTATACATATATATATATATATATACATATACATATATATATATATATATATATATATATATATACAAGAGATCATTTTTATCAAACCGCAATAGCTTACAAAATGAAAGCACCAGCCTTCAATTTAATTAGATTTCCCGCCCTGCTGTTTGATGATGAGACATTTACTGGAATAGCTAAAGAATCAATCAGTTGAAGAAACCGAAGAATTGGAACTGACTAACTAACAGTGGTCGGTATTTTTTGATATAAAGCTGGCAAATAATTTAATTTTTTTCATTAAAAAATCTTCATTATTAATTGCTAGACCGTCGGCATTGTATTCTGTTAATACTACTACTAGAAATAGTTAAAAATATCGTAAATTAATTACTTTGGAGACTAGTGCGTATATAGGATCGTCTCAATTTGTAATTGACCAGTGAAGGCCCTTAAATTTTTTGTTTTAGTTATTATAGTTGAGCATGCGATAGAAAAGAGAATGCATAAAGGAGTTCGTTGTTAGTAATGTAAATTAAAAAAAAATATATATATGAAAATTTGAAATAACGAAATCAAGTTAGTAAAACACAAAGCAGCTTAACAATCAATGACTTATGGAAACGGTTAGTAAAAAACAGAAAAATGAGAGAAAATAACCAATACCGTCGTTATTATTGTTATTGGTGAAACTCATGTAACTGGGATTATTTATGGAATTATTTTCAATGGTATTCGATGTTGTTGATGATGTTGCAGTAAAATGCCATACAGTACGACTATGCTGAGCTGTCGTTGATGTTGCTGTATTGTTTGACTTTGATGATGTTGAGCTTTTCGTATGACAAGATGAATTTTTGCTAATTTTTTGGTGACTTTTACCGTTATTATTGTTATTTTTACTGCTGCCCATCAGATTATTTGTATAATTATTGCCGCTGGAATTGGAATTAATTGAATTGCTGCTGTTTAAGGAGCGTTTGGTTGTAGTTGCTGTAGTTGGAGGCTGCATAAGAAGACTATTAACATTGGTCGCTTCCATTTCAATAAATTTTGTTACTACATCGGAACGACCTAAACTGCCACGCGGAGCAGCTGACAGATTGTACTGCTGTTGATGCTGTTGTTGCTGTTGTAGCCTTAAATGATTACATTGATGCTCGGATTGTTGCTGCTGACCTGCTGCCGCCGCAGCAGCATTGAAAGCATTAATACGCTGCTGTACTTGCACTTGGTGTTGATGCATTTGCTGGCCACCAGATATACCTTTCTTTTTATTGCCAATATTGCCATGGTTACCCATGGGCGGCATGGTCGTTGGTAAGGGTGGAGGGTTTTCTATGTTCGTAGGAGAGTTTTATGGTTTCATTATGAACATGTAAAAAATGGTAAAATTTTTGTTTATGACGATATTGTGGAGGAGAGGAAGAGAAAGGGACAAAATACATACAATGATATTATTATTACAAATGGGTTTATTGAAAAGCTAATCCAAGGGACGGTTTACAAATTCACAAATGCTCTTAATAAATGATTGCCACTTACCTGATTGTCTCGATTCGGCATGACGTTTAATACTTATGTCATCGTTCGAACCATTTGATAAGCGGCACATATTGCCGCCTATTAGGGTGTCCGAATTAAATTCTATAGTGGAAATTATATGACATAAAACAAAAAAATTCAAATTAGATATGTATGTAAGTTTTTGTAAAATACACGACATGTTTGGTTAATGGCGCATTTACCTGTGTGGGGATTAAGAGGGTTTCGTAGTACGACTATATTGTCTTTACTTTGGCGATGGGGTATTGGTATTGTGGCAACACGCGGTGGTATAGGTGGTTTGTGTTCGAAACCGTACGAGCTTGTTGGAGACGGAGGTGTCTAAAATAATGTGTTCTCATCACTTCATTGATACTCTTATGTAGTTTTTTATCTCCTACCTGTTGTTGGCTTTGTTGTTGCATTTGTTTTTGCAGAAAATTCATTTGGGGTGTAGCTGAATTATTTGATACTATACTGTTTGTGGAGTTGGTACGTGAAGCGACACGTCTTTGTGAGTCGGGTGAAGATGTTCGCGAACTAACCGGACTTTCCGCAGTCTGACCACTGGCTATTTTAATATCAGGGAAGCTACTCGACTGTTGCTGCAAGCATATTTTTATTTTAGTTTTCGTAAATTCGTGATTCCTCCTATGCAACTTACTTTTATAGATTCATCATAGCTTAGTAATTGTAGATTCGGTGGTAGGCTAGCGTGAAAGGATATTTTTCGAACCCAGTCGTTCATAAGTTCTAGGGACGGAGCTTCAAACAAAAATTCAGAGCCATCAGGTAACTTAAGTCTAAAAACATATTTTTTCTTGGTATAATCTTCAGCCCGTTCACATTTGGCGCCCAAAATATTAACGGGAGCTGTTGCGGTCTTTTGTTGCAAAAAATCGTTTTCATCCTTGAAGAAACACAATAGTTGACCACATAGCACCGTATGGAATTGCTTCCACGACCGCACAGGAGCTTTTTTACCACCCGATTGGAGGCCATGTTTTCTCTCCAATACTCCTTGAATTTCTACTGGTGGCAAATCGAAAGCTTCACCTTTTTGGTTTTTACGGAAAGACTGGGCACGTCTGCGTGTCGTGAACGAAGGCGTCCGTTTAGGGGGTTTCGGTTGAACTTTCATGCTTTCGGCTCTTTTGACGTTGTTGTCAGAGCTACGCCGCAAACGATCGCCGAATATATTGCTTGAACTGCTTTTCTGTAAACCGTATTGATCATCCTCAAATGGCATTCTAATCGGTAGTCCACTGCCAATAGTAGTTTGCGGAGTATTGTTGCCGCTTCCTGTGGTAACCATAACTTTCGGAGCGGAAAAAATGGCGGATTTATCTTCTTTGGCTGCATGATTTCGATGCTCCATTTGTTTCTCTATTCGCCGACGTTCATCATTGAGCCTTTGCAGTTCCTTTTGCTTGAGCATTTCTAGACGTTCTCTATCTTGACGTTCTTTCTCTTTAAGTTTGGCTAATTTTTCACTTTCCACTTGTTTGCGGAAACGCTGTTCTAGTAGTGTTATCCGTTTGATAGCTTGAAATTTGTCTTCTTGAGCTTGCAAGGTTTTCTCAAAGTCTGAATGGCGTCTTAACATGTCTTCTACTTGAGGTATAGATTCACCCAGTTTAGTATCCTTAAGCAGCGGCTCCCGACTCGCTATCCAGGTCTCCAGTATATCCGCGTCTTTCAAAAATACTTGGGTATCCAAATTAAGTTCGTAAATTTCTTTACGTTGTTGTAAAGTCTGTTGCAATAACTCATAGCGTTGCTGCAAAACTTGTATTTTATCATCAATTTCGTGCGCTAAGAAGTGTTTATCTTTTATCAGCTTTTCTCCGTTGGCCATGAATTTAACAAACGTTTCATCGCGTGCATGAATTTCAGCGTGATGTTCTTTTATACTGGCCAATAACGATTCGGCACCAGCTACAGAATTAGCTAAATCGGGAGCTGTAATCTTGGCAAGCATTTCATTGATCCAGGCAATTAGATCCCGATATTCATCGAAATATGACTGCAATTTTTCGGCTTGTAGTAGTTTTTCTTTGCGTCCTTGAGACTTTTCAGTTAAATCCGACCAAGCCTCAATCGTTTCATCCCGTTTTACTTCGATATGCTCTCTAGCGTCGGGATAGATATCCGCTAACTTATTAGCTTCGTTCAAAACCGAATTGACTTGTTCACGTATGGCTTCAAGTTCAGTTTCAAAAACTAAATGTTTGCGAGATAACGCTTGAATACTTTCCAAATCTTGGCCGTAATCCTCGGACATTACATTGCCTTCTTTTTCATTGATTAGAGAAATGGTTTCATCAGCTACACGATCGTAAACATGCACTTGTTTAGCACCAGCCAAAGCGTCTTGCCGCGCGCTGACTAGATCTTTAAGCTCTTCCCATAATTGTTTAGTTTCATCACGTTTAGTTTTTATTGAACCACGATAAGAGCTGTTTTCATTAACCAAGCTGTCCCCACGTTGCAAATGAGCTTGAACTCTGGCTTCATTAGCCGTCATATTAGAAACAAATGTCTCAAACTCCAGAATTAACTGTTCAACGTGCTCTACATCTTCACCATAATCTTCGGAGGCAGTAACGATCATTTGATCATTAATCCATTCGTGTAGGTCCTCAGTTTCGCGTAAATATTCGAAAAGTTTCTTGCTTTCACCTAAGCCCACTTCGCGTTGAGAAGACAAACGTTCTAACTCTTCGTATTGCTGATTAATAGAAGCTTGCTTTACACTGATATTGGCACTATCGAAGTGATTTCGTTCTACTAAATTGCTTGCCAATTTATTAACTTTTTCGATGGAAGCCGTAAAAGCAATCAATTCCCTTTGTAAAACCTCTAGTTTCTTTTGGAGTGTTTGAACTGACGTTTCATCTCGCCCATAATCGCTAGTAGCTACCATGGGGCGTTTCTCGCAAATCCAAGATTCGGCTTCATTAGCCTCAACGTAGAACATATGACTTTCAACTGCATCGAGCAGTCTTAATCGGCGAATTCCGCACATATCGCGCAGACGCACCAGTTTATTTCTCACACGATCACATTTGTATTGAATTTGTTCGCTAGCAAAGTGACTGTCGCGTATCATTTGATCTCCTCGTTGCAGTAAAGCTTGGATTAGAGGTTCCTGTGAAAGCAATTCCGCTTCGAGAGCCTGATGTTTCTTTTGCAAAGTCTGGACGGCTGTCAGCGAATTACCCAAATCCTCAGAAGAGGCGACAGCTTCCTTTTCAGACAGCCATTGCAGTTCGTCTTCAGCATCACGCAAAAATTGTTGTAAGCTTAGCGAATCCTCAAGATTTTCGCGTCTAATACCAAGAGGTTCGTGCAAAGTGCGGTAACGTTTGATAGTGGCCATAGCCCGTTCGTGAATTTCACCCTTAAGAAAATGATTAGCTTGAAAAAATTTCTCATCTTGTTGTTTGATTTGTTCAGCCAACTCGGCGTGATGCGCTACGTCTGTTTCCAAACGTTCATGTTTCTTAATTAGGTTTGTAACACCAGGTAAATCTTTACCATAGTCCTCGTTGGACAAATGCGACTCTACTTCATCCATCCAATTGTTAAATTCATCAATACTGCGGTTAAAATTTAAAGCCTGATAGGCTTGGTTCAATTTATCTTTTTTCTCGTTGGAAGCAGCTTTCAGTTTAAGCCAATCTGCTTCTAGCATTTCCAACTGTTGGGCGATTTCTTCTTTGGCAAAATGCTCGCTTTTGATAAGGCGTTCTCCTTCTTTAATGACTTCTTGGACATGGGAAGCATTAGATAGAAGTTCACTATCAAAAGCATTATGCTTTTGTAGCTTACTTTGCAAATTATTTGGTTCGCGATAGTTTTCATCCAGAGCCAGTTGCATTTTCTGCACCAGCCAACGATCAATTTCATAAAGAGTTCTCAGAAATTCCTGCAATTGTAGAGACTGCTGTAGCCGTTGTTTCCGCTCGCGAGCCAGTGCGTTCAGCTTTTCTTTACGCACGACTACATAGACTAGTTTGTCTTTTATAACATTTGCATCTTGAGGGCTCCCTTCGAGAATAGAAGAGGCAAATTTTTGCAAATCGTGGACGTTATCAGAATCCAATAATTTTTCAAAGGCTTCGTGTTTTTTAAGTAAACGTTCCACCGCAGTAAAGGAATCACCTAAGTCGTCATTATTGAGGAAAGCTTCTTTATTGGCCAACCAAATCTCGACTTGCTCTGCTTGGGCTTTAAATAGTTGCAATTGGTGTGCTTCAGTTAGATTCTTTGCTATTTGATTCCAGGCATCATACAGATTTTGATGTAAACTTTCAACTATTGTTAGATGTTGCTTAACGATCGGAAATTCTTCTTTGTCAGCTAAATTTTCGCCTTGTTTTTTCAAATCTATAAACGCTTTATTACGACCATCGATTTCTACCTTACGTTCTTGGTGTAACTCCAATTGCGTCTCGCAGTCGCCGATTGTCGTAGGTGTGGGCGAAGTATTCATTTTTTTGATCATGTCATTGACCCAAAGCTCTAGTTCTCGTACATCAGACACAAATTTGTGCACCAAATAAGCTTCGTTAAGCAAGCTGCGACGTTTTATCGACAAATCTTCCAGTTGCTTCCAAGAATTACTCAATTCATCGAGTTTTTGTGCAATATCACTGGCGCGGTCGCGATATTTGTGCTGTAAGGTCTGAGCATTTTGTTCATGTACACCAATCTTTTGTTTGACCGCAGACATATCACGTTCTAAAGCGTCTTCGCGCCGAATTAAAGTTTCAACAGCAGCTAAATCTCGGCCGGTATCCTCCGAACTCATCGCTAATGCTTTTTCAGCTATTCGTTCGGCTGTGTCTTGTACGTCACGATTGAAAACATGTATTTCATTGGCACCGCACAGCAAGGCACGGTAAATGTTCAACGCTCCTTGTAGATGTCGCCATTTGCTGTTGAAATCAAGACGACGCTTATCAACGTTAGCCGATTCGGCCGGCACTTGACCTTGATTAATTAACTTGTCAGCCAAAACATTAATATGTTTTACTCGTTGATCATCTACACGCATGTCAGAATCTACATCGTCTAATTTGCGCATCAAAGCGTTACAATGTTCTAAGTCACGACCAGTATCGCTGGCTTGTATCATCATTTCCTTATCTCTTATCCACGCTTCGATTTTATCTAATTGATTGTTAAATTCCAAAATATCTTGAGCCTCCTCTAAGCCTCTGCCGCGATTGTCAAGCTCATCTAGCAGGCTCTTCCAAGCAGAAACAACACGTTCGATGCCTTGTTTTATCTCAGAGGAGCATTCGTGTTGTTTGCTTAATAAAATTAAGCCTTTCTCTTGAACTTCTTTTATGCGCACTTGGTTAGCGGACACTTCAGCTTGAAAGGCTTGATGCTTCTGCAATTTTTTGATTTTTTCATCGAGATTGGAAACCTCAGCATAATTACCGGCATCCGCTTCCAATTTTTTTTTCTTCTCGCTTATCCACGATTCAGCTTCAGCGCAATCCCGCACGAACTGAGCGTACAAAAGAGCATCTTCCAATTTATAGCGCCGTACAGCACACAAGTCTTTCACTTTTTGCCTTCGCGAGAGTACGCCTTGTAGGATAGTCTGAATATTCGCACTATCGTAGTGCCGTTGTTCGATTAACTTACGTCCATGTTCTTCTAATAAAGCAACCTTTTCTTCTTGAGTTTGAATCAAACGCTCGAATTCATCGTGTTTTCGTATTTGATTTTGAACGTCCTCGACAGTTTGACCGAAATCGAACGATGACAGTGCTGCTTGTTGAGAGCTAGAGAGGTTGTCAATTTGCTTGGCATCACGCAAGAAACAGAACAAATCGATTTTTTGCTCTAACATAATTTTTTTTTTGTTCCATGCAGTATGAAGTTTTTGACGTTCTTCTAACATGGATGAGCATTTCTCTTCTACCTCTGAAGCGGCATAATGACCAGTCTGTACCATGGAATCACTAAGTTCGTTTAGCAAACGGAACTTATCTTCACGAGCCTCTATTTCTCCATAAATCGCATCGTGTTGTATTTTCAAAGCTGTAGCTCCTGCAGCATCACTGACATGTTCTTCAGCCTGCAAGGCAGCGCGCAAGTTTGAAGACCAGGACATTATGTCGCGTACATCAGTAAGGAAAGTTTGCAGGTCGTAACTGGCAGCCAAACGATCACCACGAGCCCCAGAACTTTCTTTTAAATCGTTCCATGCCGCTACTACTTTATCTCGCTGTTGTGAAATGGCGGCGGCATTGGATGGATATTTGGCTTGCAAACGCACCGAATCCTCCACTAAAATTTGGAGTTGCACTTCCAAAGCAACCAAATCGTTTTCAAAACCTTCATGTTTTCTTAATAAAGCTAAGGCTGAGTTTAAATCTTTGCCTAACTCAGTGGATAAAGCAGCGTTTTTGTCTTGTATGCGGAACAGCGCTTCGGCAATATCACGATGAAATCGATGAATTTCACCAGCTGCATGCAATTTTTGCTCTCTTAAGTTAAGTACTTTTAGAAGATTTTCCCAGGATGCTCTTAATTGTTCTTGGCGTTTCTCCACATCTGTAGCATAGGGACTTTCCGTGTCGATAAGCTTTTTGGCCAGCACTTCGCATTGATCTACACGATCAGCTCCCACTTCAATGCGATGTTTTAAATCATCGAATTTGTTTTGCAATAATTGCAAATGTTCATAGTCTTGTCCATAGTCCTCTGAAGAAGCCACTTGCTCCTGTTCTTTAATCCACTGCTCAACTTCGTCGGATTCTAAGAAATATTCGTGCATATATAAGCTTTCCATGAGCCTTAGTTGGCGTTGTGAAGCCAATTTCTGAAGCGACTTGAGCATTTTCTCTATTAGTTGTTGTTTGGCTGCCAGAATTTTATTATCCGGATGGCCGGAAGATACCATTGCCGCGCAAGTGTGACCCATTTCATTAACTATACCGGAATAGGTGTCTAGTTCAAGTTCGATAGTTTTATGTTTAGTTAGGAGTTTCGCGGCCGAATCTCTGTCCCGTCCATATTCAGTAGAACGTAGAGCATTTTGTCGCTCTCCCAACCACGACTCAATTTCACCGGCATCGGATAGATATTGTTGAGCTTTTAAGGACATTTCCAATTTCTTACCTCGTTCCATGGTATTATATTCCAAATCATTCCACGCGTTCTCTAATTTGGTACATAAGTCCTTAACATTTTTATGTTCCGGGTGTTTTTGAGCTATTAAAGCTTGCCCAGATTGCAAAGCTTTGTAAATCATTGGTTGATGACCTTTAATTTCGGCTTCTAATTTCTTATGTTTTTTGCACATAGTTTGAGCTTGATGTAGATTTTGTCCTATTTCCTTCGACGTGGCTGCGGGCAAGTGATCGTTGATCCATTGAAACTCTGCATCAAGTTCGAAAACGAATTTATGATAATTCAAACTTTCTTCTAACTCGTCGCGTCTCTTAATCATAGGGTCTCGCAAGAGCTTAAATTTAGTTTGTATGTCCATGGATTCATTTTTGATATTGGTGGCATTAAAATGACCCTCGTGGGCCATTTCCTCGCCAGAATTGACTAATTCATCGACTTTTTGCTCCCAGATAATAATTTCCGATTCTAATAACTGTTGTTTGTTGATTAGATCCTTGCAGCTGCGTAAATCGTTGCCGACATCTTTACTTCTTAAAGCAGCGTCGAGTTCGTCGACTTTCTTTTTAGCATCTTCTATGGCCCTGTTATGTTCACGTTGCAACGCAGCTTGTTCCAATTTTCGTCCTTTGTCCTCAGACAGAACCAGAAGATCTTTCCATTTCTTATTTAAACTGACTACATGTTTTTCGACTTCGGGTACACGATTTTTGGCAGCAATTAACTGTTCACTATCCTTATTAACATTACGCAATTGGCCTTCGTTTGCTCTTAGTTCACGTTCAAAGGCTTGATGCTTTTGCAGTTTTCGCGGTAGATTGATAAGATCGCGATAGTTTTCGTCACCGGCAATTTTTGTCTTATCTTTAAGCCAAGCGTGCAAGTCATCAGCTTCAGCAGCAAATTTGTGAAAGTCCTTTGAGGCTTGTAATGAACGTTTTCGTTCAAAGGCACGGTCTTTGACAGCTTTGCGTTTAGCCAGAACTTGGTTGCGTCTGTCATTAATGCTGTACGTCATAAAGAAATTAAAGAACATGAAATATTGGAGTACTTCATAAAATGCTTACTATTTAGCGTCGTAATGATCGTTGGATATTAATTTTTCGGCATTATCCGAGAAGTTTTTCAAAATTTTATCTTGGGCCATTAAACTCTTCTCAAAATCTAAATGACGTTTTAAAATGGCTTCAACTTCATCCAAAGAATTCTGCGATGGGAAAGAATCTTCAAGTTATTAACGAAAGCAAAAAAATTGATATCTGGCATTTATACTTACGCCTAAATTGTTATATTCAAGAAAAGCTTCATGGCTCTTAGAGGTGGCGTCAATCTTATCAGCTTCCCGATTGAAAATTTGCAATTCGACTCCTTGTTGCAACCATTTTTGTTTCTCTCCCCAACCTCTATGAATGGCATCCTGTTCAGCTTTAAGCCGTTCTATAATTTTAATGATGTCGACCATATTCGGTTTGCCATCCGATAGTTGTTGTCCTAAATTTATGACTTCGGCAAATTCATTGACGTGAGCTTTGATGTCGTCGCCAAGATCGTTATGTTGTTTAAGTAATTTATTAGCAGTTTCTACATCGCGGGTGGGCTCGTCTGAGTTCAGTTGATCCTTTACAGAGTCAATCCAAGCGAACAAAGTTTTGGCGCTATTGTTAAAAATTTGTTGACCAACCGCATTTTCAATACGAGACCTCAATTCGTTGCTTTTGTTATGAACTTGATGCCACATATCCTGCACATCTTGTTGACGAATGTTGACGTTCTCACGTTCGGCAGGGTAAGCATTTTTAACAGAATTACCTAAATAATGAACACGATTAACTTTTTCCTCTATGGGCGCCAATTCACGTTTCATATTTTGATGTCGACGTTGTAAAGCCTGTACGGTTTTTAAATCGGGACTTATAACGGCAGTATCCAGTTGCATCATTTTTTCGCTCATCCATACTTTAGCTTCATCACAAGTGCGATTAAATAGCTCCACGCTAGAAGCTCCTTCTAAGCTCTTCTCTTTTTGGGCTTTGGCATTATTTATTCTTTGCCAGATTTGGTGGATTTGTCGTTGACGGGCTATAACTTTATCGAGCTGAGAATGTCCTTGACGTCTAAATGTATCGACAGCTCTATCAATTTCTTCCACACGTTTGGACGCAGCCGATAGGTCTGTCAAGAATTGTTCGAATTTGCGTTTCGCATTTTCGACACCTCCACCTTCATCAGATTTAATTATGCGTTCCTTCTCTCTCATCCATTTCTCGAAGTCGTCACACTCCCGATAAAAGCCGAATAAATGTATGGAATCTTCTAAGAGGGCATGACGTTTCTGAGCCATGTCTTGTAACTCATCGTAGGTGGCGTTAACTCGTTTTTGACGTTTCTCAACACTATCTCCATTTTCGTTGGCGTTATTGATCGACGTTCGACGTTTTACCAAAGGTTTGGGGACGGCGGTCACGTGTTTTATACGTTTAACTGGTATTACTTGACGCACCAGAATAGTTTTCTTAACCTTTTGTATAACTTTCACTTTTTCTGCTTTTGGTACGATACATGTCACTGGACGCGGCTCTATTTCTCGTATATAATTAGCGGGCACAAATCCTTCGTGGCCATTTTCTTTGCGGACACACCACCAATCATCGTTTGTTTTTGATTTTAATAGCATAACTTCACCTTTATCCATTTTCATGCCCTGGCCTTCAAATGGAAACATGGCCCGAACATGCGGCAATAATTTCGTTTCGGTTACCTTGCGATGTTCCAGTTTCTCTACCCATTCATCTTCCCAAACCTCCTTCGGCACTAAGCGGGTTTCATTGACCCATTCTTCGGTTTGTTCGATTTCCGGCATCTCCGGTTCATTAGATGATAATTCTAAAGTGCAAATGCCAGCTTTGATAAGCTTATCGGCCTGTTGGTTCAAATTTAGAATGTCACCAGAGTAAGCATTAAGTTCTCCTTGCAGATCACGATGCCTTTGTAGTAGAGCTTGCGCTGAAGGCTCATCACTGCCATAATCTTTGGAATTAACTAAAGCCATTTTCTCATTTAGCCATGACTCGGCTTCGTTAGCGTCAGTGTAAAATTGGTAAGCTTCGGCTGCATCTTCTAGTTGTTGGCGACGCATATCAATCAACACTTCCAAAGCCTTCCAATGCTCCTCTAAAGAATCTATACGACTTTTGATTTCTAAGCATCTAGGGTGTTTCTCGGCTATTAATCGTTTACCCGCATCTGACATTTGTGTGGATTTCGGCTTGCGCACTTTGATTTCATCTTCCAGTGCTTTATGCTTTTGCTGTAACGATAATACTGCACGTAGATCTTTAGCGATAATCCCAGTCTTACAAATGCGCTGTTTGTCAACCAGCCAACCTTCTTCATTCTCATAGTCCTCCATAAAATGATGGAAATTACGTGCTTCCTCAAGGCAGGCACGACGTTTGGCACATAGTTGCAGTAAAACGGCATAGCATTCCTCCAGTTCTCCCAATTTCTTTGTCAGCAATGCTGCATCTTTCTGATCAGAACTTTTAAAAGGTTGAGCTTGCCGCGTGAATCTTTTAATAGTTTCTCCATAAGTATTTACTTGCAATTCTTGTAATGAATGTGCTTGTAGCAATTCTTCGACCCCTAGCAGATGGGGTCCTACATCCTCAGACTTAAACTGTATTTGCAACTCTTTAATGGACTCTGTAGTGCTAGTTATTTCACGTAACAGGTTCATTAAAGTGCTCATTTGCAACAAATTTAAACGCTGAGTGTCCAATAGTTCCAAAAGCTTTCTCCATTTGTCCATAACTTCAGCTTCACGGTTTTGCACTCTCTCTTTACCATGATAGTTCTCACGTGCCAGTTCGTTGGCCATAGCAGTCAAATCATTAAAACGTTCCACCCGGGCCAAAATGTCAGCCGAAATGGCTTCGTGCTTTTTGAGCGTTGCATCCACTTGTCTTAGATAGCGTGGATCCGACAAGACTTGAATCATTTCTTTCAGATAGCCTTCACGTAATACCGACTTCTTTTCAAATTTATAATTCAATTGCTCAAGTTTTTCTTGCCGCAAAAGCTCTTCTCGCAAGGCCACTTCACGGTGATGCTCAGCATACTCTAAAATTTGCCACGCTTTTTCAATGTCATTGACTAATTGACCATCTTGTGGATTGTACGGTGGTTGATTTAAAGATTTTAAGAGAGTATTAATAGTGAAATATAAGGCTTCAATTTCGCTGCGTTCCTTGTACCTAACATGAAGAAGGAGTGACGAAGCGTGTAATGAGAAGGTGCCACCGTCAAAGAGAAACATATTTACAATTTTCGTTGATATGTTTTACTTACTTTGGTGGCTTCTCTATGGTACGGTATTCTTTGAAAGCTAATAGTTCTCTTTGTATGCCCTCTAAAGAATTAGGAAAATCATGTTTTTGCAATTCCAAAGTCTTCTGTCTAATCCAACTCAATAAGTTAGTAGTTAATCGTTCATAATAAACCTTTTTACGATCGGCATCCATAAGCTGACCCACAATCTAAATGAGTTTTATTAAAAAAAAATTCAATCTGTAATATGCGAGGCGCGACCATTGATTTTCTATAACACTGAAAATTTTCATTCATGAGTTTTTAAACTGTGGATTTGAAATTAATATGAATATGAATTTTTCGTGAATGTGTTCTATATAACCGATTACAAATGTATAGGTCATTCTCTTACGCTCGGCAAGTTTTTTCAAAGAAAACTTACAAAAAGTTTCTATATATGAAAGCTTGTAATCATCTATTACAAGTCGCGAATACGGTACTTACTAATGACCTCCAAATTTTCCAAGGACTGGAAAATAATTCGAATAAGGCCGATTGTTAAACAGGACTTCTCTTTTGCACATAGTAATCTTCGATAGATAAGCATCCTATCCTGCCTCTACAAAGTTACGGAGGAGAAACGTGGTTCATTCTTGAATAACTGCAGTTCGGCTTTCGGTCTGGACGTTGTATCACGAAACTTTTAATTTCCGTAGAGAGTTCATAAGGGCTAACATCAATGTTTGTATGAGATGGGTTCTTGTAGCTCTCGATCTAACACAACATCCCCCATTTACCAAGCTTATCGCAAACTCTACTTTAGCTTCCACATTGATAATGTCTTTGGCAAACTTTGCCCTATGCTCCGAAAACTGTACAACCTAAACCTATGTCTGTCTCTAGAAGTTAAACGTACTATTCCGCATTTGGTCTTTATGGCGCACGTGAACTATTTTATTGAAGTCTTTTTTGAGCGCCCAAGGTATAACATCGATAGACTTTAAAGTATTGTTGACCGTATAACAGGCTTTGTGTTTAACGTCAAACTTAGCGACCACATCTTCATGCTTTCTTAGAATTCTCTATTTCCGGCTATCTGAAATTCAGGTGGCTTAGCTACCTCTACAAAATCAGCCAAATTCGACTCGAATAGAAACCCTTTCATACCACGTTCTCCTAAACGATCTATTGCGTGGCCACTGAGTCTGAAATTCTTCGAAATTTCCTTGAACACGATTAGAAAAAAACTGACCGCACTGCTAAATGTTTTTACATCAATTTTGTAAAGAAATTTTCAAAATTCCAATTTATTTTATATGAGAACTTTTTCAAATAGTGCGTTATATAGGTAATGAGGCGGTCCAATCCATTCCAATAGAGGTCATCGTCGGACCAAAATATATCATTACGTAGTAATAGCTTAAAAGTTGGGACGTTGACGCATAACACAAAAATACAAATTTATAGACATCAGGTGGGCAATGGCGGCCTTTAAATCGATTCGGGAAATGATTCTGAATCGATCGGTATAGTAGAAAATGGGATCTATATTCTTGGTCCTTGCTCGTGTACCTGGGCGAAATCCATTAATAGTACTTTGATTTAGTTACCTTTAGTTATTTATAGATGAACCTTTGAAGATGTAAAGACTGAATGAACCCGATTGAAGAATTGTGATCATTGGGTTCACAAACTTGCAAGCAATGATTCAAAATTGAAAAAAATGCAGGAAAATTCTTTACAGTGTCACTAAGAAATTTGGTTGGTAAAAGTTTTTACGCGATGTTTGCTTGGGTAAGGGGTTGTTTTGACAATCCTCCATATCTTATATACTATTATTTATTAGATGATTTAGTTTTTAGCTCGAAATTGAAAAAGTTTGAATTCATTTGCTTTCATAAGAATTGATGTTTTTTCGCCGATTGATTCGGTTTTTAATTAATGAGAATACTTATGAAGCACCCAAAATAAGGTCATATACCTGAGCATGCATTTACTTGGGAGATATTGATAAAAACATGCGGTCAGAAAATAAGGGCAGAGATCCAAGTGACACTGCAATCTTCCCAATTTAGTGATTATAAAACGAATAAAATGCATACTGGGTTACTGCATTCCCCATAAGTCTCCTTGGTCGTGCATGGTTGAATGGGTATCAGAGATTCGGTTCAAATTAAATGTAATTATTCTTATGCTTTTTTTGCTTGTTTTTACTTTTATTGCTATTGTTGTATTGAGAATTGCTTTGTTATAAATAAATGGAGCATAACATTTAAAGCAGCAATTGTTTGAGAATCTGTCTATCTCCTTATGCGCCGTAAAAAGATTAAATGTTTTTATATGAAATTAGTTGTTCTCTTCTACTTTGTGTTTACGTAAGCTCTACTTACATTGGCGATACGTTTTCCACTCTTCTGCTCGTTTTTCATGCGTGCAAAGGTGTGATAATACGAGGCCACATAAGTCAGAATCGATTTTTCATCGGGACGTGACGAGTCTACGTCTTCGGCATCTAATAAACTGTAAAAGATATATAAAAAAAAAAAAAAAAAAAAAAAAATAAAAAAAAAAAAATATAGAAGAAACAAAATGTACGTTCTAAGCCTGCTTATCGCCAATAACATAAAAATGATTAATTAAATTACAGTTGCTCTCTTCGAAACTTACCTCGGTATACCCAATTGAGTGGCTGCCAAATTAAAAGCATGATTCAAGTTATCGATATTCGTATTCTTTGAATTGACGATTGTGCTGTATTCAAACAGATCGGGCCGATGGGAATGGATGAGGGCATTGAAGCCCAAGCCGGAACGCCATGATGATGTAAAGTCCTGTATATTAACACCGGGATAACCGTGTGTTTTGCGTTGACACCATAATAATAAAGCATCTTTGGCCGAACGCTTCTCCGATGATTCATTTTCTTCGTCCTATTAATAATTTATAATAAATTGAAATAGTTTATGCACCGATTTGTGGACTATAGCAAAGGCCCGGCACATACCACATCAATTTCAATTTCTTGTATTTGGAAACGCAAAATGATCGTCCAGATAAGGCCTAAAATTAATCGGGGATTACCATCGACAATATCTTCGGCTCCAATCGATTCCAAACGAACCTGAAAATGGACATTTCGAAGCATCCAAACACCTAGTTAATAATGGGCATAAAAATTTACCCACTATCTTATTGGAAAAATAAGCAGTAGGTAGTTATAATACAAAAATTTTGTTCTCCAACCAATGTGGGATGTCGTGCCCGATATACCCGAATCAGAGCCTTTCTGATAACATTACTAGAATGTGTCGCTGTGACTCATGCTCTATCTGAACAAGTGCTAAAGATAAAATTTTCGTGTTTTATTGCGTTATAAGTATTTAAGGAGAAGGCGTAAGCTCAGTAAAATTTCCAGAAAATTTAATTTCCAGAAATTAAGATCTCAGTGTATTACATCAGATTATTAATTAAACCGAATAATAAAGAAAGTTTGAGAGAGTGACCTGTTCAAAATATCTCTTTTCCTTTGACAATAAATTTTCCCTAATCGCTTACAACCGTTAGAGCCACTGTTTAAATCTCTTTAAGTAATTATTACAATTTGCTTTTCTCTCGTCCTTTATTGCGAAATGAATTTTAGAAAAAAGATTTTTGCTCATCACTTAGGATTTTCATTGCTAATGGTAACGGTAAACCGTTTGGCGTGTGCTTTGACATGTAAAATCCAAATGTGAATGCAATACACACTTGATGCAGCTACCTGGCTTACCGCCATAACAAGCAGACTGTTCATGGAAAAACTACAAACACGGACGTTCGCCTTCACAGAAATATGATGAATACTGATAATAATAATAATATATATGTAAGCGAACTACACATGCTTTTATTTTACGTAAACCTTTTTTAATTTTTCTTTATTCTAAGTTGCAAGCAAGTGTGTTGTTGGTTGTGTTTTAAAAAGCTCGGTATAGCGGGGATGTGCATATCCCCCACAAGTAATTTTCTTTTATTTATGTCACTTTAATCTGGTTACTTTGGTCTATGGTCGGAAAGAAAGATTTTATAAATCTAAGAAGTGTCTTAGCAAAGTCTTAGCTAGTTTAAGCTCTACTTTATTGTCAATCCATTATCGAAAGGCTTACTGGAGCAATGATAGCCGCTCTGGCAACTTTAAAATCCTTATATTTGCTAAATTTTTTTATTGTTACTTTATTATCATTTATTTATTTTTTTATGCCTTATACTTTACATCTTGCCACACATGAAGGCTATTAGACATACTCTTTTCTTTGATTCTCTTATCCAGGAGAATTAAAGAGGGAAACGTAGAATGAGAAGGAGGTTGCAGAGTGCACCCAAAATCGAACGCTCGGCGAAAATAGTGTACAGGACGACGTTTTTATGAAACTTGTGTTGACAAGAGCGCAAATTCCTTTGCCTACTCCTTTCATTCTCATAATTTCCGATTACCGTAGTTCAGTGGATGCGTATATTTCTCTCGCAACTATTTATTGCTAAGGAGTATTGTGTCTGCAATAAAAAGTTTCGAGGGTTCCTATAGGGCAATATGTTATTTTCTCCAAAAAAAAAAATGTTTTTTTTCGAAAACTACGAATGACGTACTGTTAGGACGGCGGGAGTAACTACGCTAACGATGATTAGAATTTCTAATAAAAGAAATTTTTTTGTAAATGAATCTTCAATTTTATAACAAATTCAAAAAAAAAAAAAACAACTTTAAAGAGATCAAAGCTCATTCCAATGAGTCAATGAATTTTTCAATTTTTGTTTCACTCCTAGTGTTAACAGACATAATGTCAAGGATGCCCGACAATCTTGCGAATTTTTGCATAGATTGTGTCTACTACTCGCACAGTATTTTCTTAAATCAATATTTATTTGAACATTTGCTGATGAATTTCACTTTCACCATGTCACGTGATTTTTTTACACAAACAGAAAACAAATCAAAGAAGAAATTGAATTACAAGCGTTTCTAACAGCTTTTAAAAGCAAACCTTATTGATAAATACATTTCGCCCTTTGGCGCTACTCGTTCGGACTATAATTTCAATTCGACTCTTTAATGCAAAGCGCATCGTTTTATTACATCATTTTGTGCAGTGTTTTAAACAATTGTGCAGCTTAAACGATAGTCGCATAGATCTTAATGGAACGGAATTGTGGGAAATTATCGTTGACTGGTTGATATCTGGTGATAAAGGATGTCATGAAATTTTCCGTAAAATTCCCCTTAATGTACTAAATACGCACAGTTAGATAAATTAAATTATTTAATATTAAATAAACAGTACACGATGTATGCAATGAATAATTAAAATTTCAATATATTAGAGTGTATTAGAAGAAGCAAGTGTGCGCATAAGATTCGTCCGGCTTTCATTACTGCGACTATTATATGTGTGTATACTAGGCTGCATAGCCTAGAAGTCAGATTGACACTGCGCGGATAGGCACAGCAAACGGATACCAACAAACAAACCGCATTCTACATCTTTTCTTATTTTTTGCACTGCTTTTGATAATCATAAAGCTTCAATCATTCAATATTCACCACATCATAAATATCGTAATACACATTATACACACAACTGCCGCTTTAAAACTTTCACTTTTTCGCATGCATGGTACAGCAGAAAAATCATCGTGTACGCAGATACATACCTCTTCGCTAACAACAGAGGAAAATTTAAAGAATTAAGAGAATAATATATAATAAAGACTTTGTAGTAAAGATAGACATGTGCACGGTATGGTTAGCTGCATGTGTATAATATATTTACGTCTGTCTATCAATTATTTCTGTAAATATTCGCTAGCATTCTATGAGGGTTATAAACAAGCACATATGTAATTAGACATGAAATCTTATAGATATTATTATTATTCCATCCGTGCTTGAGGAATGAAGATTCACTAGTTAACTATCCCATTTGCAATCCCCTCACTTACCTAAATTAGTCAGCGCACCATAGCCAAAGCCGAAAGTGTAATAAAATCCAAAATGAATTTTTCTTTAGATTCCCATCTCGATATTTTTCAATAGTATGACGAGACGAGATTGATTTTAACTTTTTGATTCTTTTCACTTTTGTGATTTTTGAAAGCCAATTAAAGCGATACAATTTAAAAAACCCATGAATATTATACGAAAAAGCATATATGTCTCTTGGTTATCTTATTATTTCATTTCCAATGAGTTCTGAAGGATCATTTATAACCGTTATAAGCGTCTTGTCCTTTGCAACAACCTGCCAAGATACTCCACCAAATAATTAAGCGATTACAACTCTGACTTGGTGACATAATATGTCACTATCTACCTCTCGGTTTATTGTCAATTTCATATTTTACCCTACAAGCAGTTAACATACTACACATGCCTAAGAAATAAAGATTATGAAACGTAATGCTTACGAAGCATCAGCAGAATGTAACGAAATATTCGTGGATATTATGTTTTGCTGATTTTCACTTTTCACAGCTTTCCTTACAGCTGTATATATATATATATATATGTCTAAATGGCTTCGTAGTACTTCTTAGCACATATATTCGCACATTCCTAATAAATGAGACAGAATAACGCAAGCAACAAATAAAGTTTGAACGTCTGTTAACATTTCGAGATTACATTTTTGGTAGGCTACTACCTCTACTACACTGTGCTATCTATATTCGTATGCCGAACTTATAACACCCGCGTCTCTCAACGTCACTTTTTCTACTTTGCGATTGATTCAGAGGGATGGAAACAGCCTGCTGCACGTCACTGTCTAGGTCTCTACACGAATAAGATACGAATAAGATATACTGTCTGCACGGAGACGAAATAGCTAAAGAAGTTGACATGATCAGACAAAGTCTACGTTGGAAAAAATTTATTTGTTTGTGTTTGTGTTTGTGTTTGGTTAGACGTCCATCTATCTTCGAGTCGTTGGAAACAAGTTGTTTTCGTCTTTGGCCTACCTTCCTTCTAACGGTCTTCACACTTTTCACTTGTCCCCCAAGTTTCCCCCATTAATAGTTGGCATAAATTTGCGTATTCTCCAAAAGTTACCTAAGTATCGAAGTCTTGTTTTTCAATTCAATTGTGTGGATAGATATGGCGGCGATCCCTATTAACTTTGTGTCAGGACTTGTGCGTTCAAGGCAGTTTTATATCTTCCGGTACTTTTTTTGGCACCTTGGTAAACTTGGAAAAGCTCCATAAATGGGATCCCTCAGAAACGGATCGATAATTCTTTTATACCTTTTTTTGCATGACATGGTGAAGCTTTAATTTCTTGGTGACCGCAAAGCACTCTACCTATCATGGTCAATTGCGTATTGCATACCAAGGACTATACTGAGTTTTTTGAATTGATACTGAGGTCGACTGATACAGTACGGTACTTGAATTTTCTTTTCAAGTTTTGGCACCTCTACAGCGTACAGAATGACTAATAGAATGACGGACTATTTAAATGTTTATCAGAATGTTTAAGAACACCGGCCATTGGTTTTTTCAACGCATCGAAATCAAAGTGATTTTGATAATTCCATTTGCTATTCTGTCACATTTAGGGGCTTTATCGTTTCTTTTTTTTCCCCCACAACATTGCGTATTAGAGTAGTGTTGTGGTATTATTTATTACTCCTTTGTAGTGTTTGGCCTTTATAAGAAAAGAAAAGAAAAGAGAACAAATAATTATGACAACGCACATGTTCTCTAGATTTTTCAGACAATCAACTCTTTTTTTATTGATTTAAGCGATGTATAAAGAAAATCGTGTGCGTCGCAAAATTCGAAACTCGAAATTCGAATTTCGAAATTCAATTTGCATTTGGAAAGCGCAGTATTCCGAATACTCGAGTTTACTTAATTTATTTATAATCGCCTCGTTTTGGACGAAAATTGAGCTTGTTCGTTCAAACACTCGCTAATAGCACAAAAATCAATATTTTTATAATCTCTAGGTATTGCGGTAACTGTAGATATATGCATCAAGTGCTATCTATAATCATGATCATCACTCGCTAACATCTATAAAAGATTGAAAAGAATTGACTCACATTTGTTAAAAATTAATACTCCTTTTTGTTCGGTTTCAATGTGCATTAGCTCTAGTTTACAGGTCCCCGGGCATATCTAATGCCTCGCGGTAGTACTTTCAGTGTTTTGATATTTTTTGATATTTTTCAACAATAATTTTTTCACTGGTATGGCTATGTTACTGCGTTTCCTTTCATACTAAAAACAAAAAAAAATTGTCGAAAATTTGCTTCTTTTACGTTTTTGTAGTCCTCTCATATGGCACTATCTATGGAACTATCATCAGTTTTACAAAAAATCTCTCCAGAATGTTAGTTTACTCTTCTTCATTGCCGAGTTCGCGGATTTTTGCGGTTTTTTCGGTAGCCCAATTTGATCTATGTGATCAAATTTCAGGTTGCCTTTCGAGGTTTGCCCATAAGCTTCGCTGTCCTCATGCCACCAATATAATGCCCTTCTTGCATCTTGCTACTCCACCACACTTCACATATACGACGGCATCGTTTAATTTAATTCGTCTCTCTCTCTCTCTCTCTCTCTCTCTCTCTCTCTAACGCAAACCCCTAGAGTACCCCTTTTCAACTTTCCCGTTTTTTGCTTAAACTTGTCAGTTACGTTGTTCATTGCTGGCAACGTAATGCGTGCACTCGTTTGACACGTATATACGCATGTAAGAAGGAAAGGAAAACTTGCGGTGGACCTAGTAGTTTGTAAGGAAAATACTTTGCATCGTGAAAGGGGCAGAAATGAAAAATTCGTGGACTTGATTACATTGACTTTTGTTTCTTCATTGAAAACTTGGACAAAATTTTCCGAAGCACACATACTTAGCTACTTAAAATATTTTTCAATAACTTGATATACACATGAACGGAACGTGTGCTTGACTACGTCGGCCATATATCGACAGTGTGTGCATGTCTGTCTGGTAGTCTTGTTTAAATTGCTTAAATTCCAACATGAATAAGCTGAGTGTAGCGAAAATGGAAATCTGTGCAGTTCATTTAATCACATGTATGCCCTGATTGGACTGAATGGCATGGATGAAATATTAAAACCTTGACGAGGAGCATCGAAAGCTGTAGCTGATAATTCGTTGAAAACTTTCTCATCTTAAAAGAAGGCAACGACTGGCGGGCAAAAACAAATTCGATTGAAACCGAAGACAACTTTTTCCTTGGGTTTCTTGCCCTATTTGAAGACCATTGATGACGGCATTATATTTTTAATAACAACAATAATAAAAAAGTACAACGGGCAAAACAATAGCACATTTCGCAAAAAATTTAACGAATGCATATATGAACGGATGCATGTGTATATGAGAGCAAACACTCATTGCTGAAATTCGATATATGTAACCATGACTAGACTTACACATCAAAGCGCGCGTGTGAATGTATTTGTGCTTTGGTGATTATGTACACATTTGTACTTCTGGTTTTCATCGAGCAAGTGTTGCAAAACCACTCGCAAATATATATATATATATATATATATATATATATAAATATGTTTATATATACGCGTATACCTACCTTTGTATGCAAGAATGCCAGACTCTTGTTGACATTTTCAATTTTATGTACGCGCATGCGTCCATTATTTGGCTTTCCCAGTTTTTCTGATGATATAATCTCCAGCAATTTTAGCAATTTGATACCATCCGCTAGATCCGTGAAAAGGTCTTCGACCTCCATCTTTGCCTTCAATTTTACAGAAGAAAACGACAATGAATGCCATAATTTTTTTTTTTTTTTTTTTTTTTTTTTTTACTTTTCACTCAATGGAACTTTCTTACTTTGACCAAAAATGAATTCATCCATTTCGTAAAGGTTTTCTTTTGTATGTGCAAACGTTCCTCTTGTAAGGTTTTGATTCGCTCATTTTCAAATTTCATAATGCCATCACGTTGTGTCATGTTGGCTGAGTTACGATTTTGTGATTGCAATGAATAACCGCCCGGTTCATATTGTGATGCTGAAAAGGCACAAAACGGAATGATAAAAAAAACAAATTAAAACAATGTGTCAATAGATGAGGAATACATTATCGCCCAAAGATGAATCTTCAATATCTATAAACATCCCACACCCTAAATAATAATAAATTCAACCTATCGGGGCCCATTGCCCCTTTCGCAATGCGCGAAAGACGCAAAAATCACATACAGTAATTGTGTACCGTATGATATGAGGGATATATGCACAAAAAGACAAAGAACTCATTTTATAAGTCATTCATTCATATACGACAAAATTTAATATTTTAATAGCGTCATCAAATGTAGTTACCGTACCTTATCGCGCTTTTTAAAGAGACTCCTCGACAATATAATGGAACTTCATCTGTAATTGTTCCGACTTAAAATACGATGAACTGTCCAGTCAGTATGACTTATTATTATAGCATTTTTCTATGTCTAAATTTAAGCATTCGATGAAGAGAGAAACGCTCGAATTTCAGACGACACGTCGTCTCTGACTGATAGTACATAGCCTGATAAATTTAATCACGTGTCTGTCTTTGTCGAACCTCGTGGACCAGAAGTGCTAAACTTTTGTTCGCTATCGCTCCTCACAGGTCCTCTTGTTAAGAAAAATCTCGTAGCTCTCGTCGTTCAATTTTTCAATATGCACAGGTTTACTTTTTTATATGATCTACTTACTAAATACCATCCAGTATATATATCAAGTATGTATACATATGTTTAAGATTCCAAAGCGTTGTAGTTATTTGACAAACTTACGTAATGTAGACCCCCGCTCTCTGACGGGTGTTATAACTTAATGACATGAGGTAATTTTCTATTTATAGGGACAAAAGTTTGAACACATGCATGAGAATAAATTCTCTAAGTAAGCAACAATAAACAAGCATTAGTTAAGCCGCTAACTCAAACACGCATACAATTTTCTGTTTTATACCATAACTGGTTGACTGTTGTTCTCGTTATTTAAAAAGACGCTAGAAACACGCTTTAAAGAATTCTCTATAAGAGCTTTTATAAAACTCAAGTTCTTTTAATTTCGATTTCAGTTATTTTCAGATGAAAGCCGCGCAGTTTCACTTCCGATGGGTAGGCATGGATAACATGTAACCTTCGAAGACAAGTTTGTGTCAGACGTTGCGCATTACGCTGTAAAAGTGACTTCTTTTCATTGGGTTCAATGAAATTTTACGGATCTATGGCCGATTGTTTAACGGTCTTGATGCACTTTTTGCAAAATCAATTTTCAAAACTATTATCAAAATCCATCTTTCAATTGTTTTTTTTTTTTCGGGCAATTTTTCAGAAAAGTTTTATTTAAGTATGTTCCTCCAATCGTGCTGGCGAAGCGAGACCAAAAGAAAAAAAGTGGTTCGCGAACTTGTTTGTTCCGCACTTTGTCTTGGAGAAATCTGAAAGAAATCGTCAAAAATTTACACAAACGGCTTTAGCGCATCGAGGGCGATAGCGGGCCTTAGAAGGATCAATGCATTTCTTTCGTTTCGTTTCGTTGTTCCATTTGATAATATGGCTAAATCACGTCATCTGCATGTATATATATATATATATAGTATCCAAACTTATAACATAAATATATTGTAAGTAAAAGAAAAGGAAATCTTTACGCAAGTTTCACGGAATTATCGAATTTTTGAACTCGATAGGTATTAGAAAGAGGAAATTTCGCAAGAGAACTTGTTGTTCCATATCCATAAACTGCATATGCAGAGATCGTAGTCACGATTTTAACAATGCGACCGGTATAAATAAATGAGTTCGTACAACTGACATTGAAGAAGATGCTGTTAGCTGTTTACTTATTTCAATGGTTACTATAACATATTATGAGGGCGCTACTTTTGATGGACGATTGCTTGTTGCTTCATATGTAACGTCTTTGCCAATTTTTTAGTATATCAAATTTTTCTATTGGCTCCATGCGAATGAAATGTGTGGATGTGGAAAAAAGTTCACACTATCAGGAAAACACTTTTCAGTGAAATTTTGAGCTCTTTCCAAGCGCTCATGGTATCAAAATGGGATCAATGCCGTATGAATCCCTGTTCGAAAGGCAAAAGCAAATGCTTTACTTCGCGGTATCAAACTGCTCTAGAACATTAACAGACAGTTTTAGAAAGCAATTATGTTCACTAAAAGTACTTTAGTGTAGCTTCACTGGGACAAGCGTTGAGGTGTTATGAGGCTTAGAGCGATTCGAGAGATGCTTCTGCGAAAAAATTAAATGTTTGGAATGAAGTTTTGGAAGCTGATTACGAATTCGGCTATAAAATTATTTCGTAGCACGTAAAGTGTGAAACGTGAAACGATTTTACGTTACGGATACGGCAAAACAGGCACTATCGAGCAAAAAACCATGGAGGAGAAGGGATGAGTCGGAACATGTGAATGTGGACGATGGTGGGATTGCAGGCTAAGGGAAAAAATAATAACAAATTTATTATGATAAAAACACTACCTGCACGCATGTAGACTAAGTGGTAGTTTTTTAATTCCTCATACGCATCAGTTACACCGCGTGCCGCAGAGGCTCTTCTATTTAATTTATTACACGATAGCAACCATTGTGTCATCATTTTTTTAATATTTTTTCAATTTTTTTATTTCTTTTAATACTTAAATGGATGCTTAATCACTGCCTTCGACTATTATTATCCTATCATCACTTCTTCCATTCACAAGAACTTCTCGGAAACCTTTTTTTTTACGCTGTACAGACATACGTATATAGTAAGGGTGGTGAGTTCGTTTCTTATCATTAGGTTGTGAAATAAATTTCTTAATAACTGTTTCTTTTAGCAGTTTACCATTAGGTGACCCAAACGCTTCAAGTTTCTTGTTATCATTAAGCTCGACTATAAGATTCATCCTAATTTTCTTATTAGTAATTAGTAGAACTTTTCCTCATTTGAATTTTTAAAGTATCAATGCACGTGAATAGAGTTTTCATGCAGTTATACTTAAGAAAGTGTTGGTCTTTATTTCCAACAATTTCTTGCAATTTCTTCTTCTTTACATTTAAGGCAAAAAAAAAAAAAAAAAAATTACAATGGACTCACATCCGATCTTCTGAGTTAAGTTACGTCATTGTGTCTGGATTTTTTAATGTACATTAAAAATTCGTAAGAGTATAACTTTAAAAGTGAAAATTCATAAAAAACAAACGCTTTTCTTAAATTGCAGCGCGACGGGAAGGCAACATTGATAGACAAGTAGCAACGGAGGAGCACTGCAGCTGTAGCCAGCAAATGCAGCATTAGTAGCAAATATTCTGAACTATGTGCGGATATTTCGACTGGCCGTCATCTACCATCCAATGATGGAAGGGAATGATATAAAGTTCTCTTCTTCTTCCTGAGAAAAAGTATAGAGCTCTAATAACTTTGTATATCCACTAAAGAGGAAGAATTTAATTTTTACATCTACCCCAGAAAAGTGGAGGATATATTCATTCTGTGCTGAAGAAAGCTTGAAAGTTCTTACAAACTGTACATACTCTTGCTCAACATATAAATTCTGTTTCGATTTAGGGATGCTTGGGTTATTAAGTATTAAGTAGATAGTATTAAGATGTAGGCTACAAATAAGGCAACGTTTGTTATCGGCAAGGGGCCAAATAAACCAAAGGATTGAATTTTTCGTCCGAACAAAATTAGGAAAAGTCAGGCATAACATGGACATAAAAAGTTCTCCTGCAGCCGATAATAAGATAATCGTAATTTTCTTATATGTTCCTAATTAACGCGTTTGGAAATGCCCCTGAAATTCCTTACATACTACATGGGTTGAAAAACATCAATTCCCCAATCGGATTGAAATCTGCCTTGGTTTTGCTTTGTTCGCTCATCCGTGCGTTCCTTTCCCATTCGGATGCCAAAGATCAGCCTCAACGAGAAAACAAAACTGGTGATCCGTGTATTTTGATGACTTTGTTTGTTTTTATTGCAATAATTTTTAAATCAAGTGTCGCGGATTGTCAGTGGGAATTATCGCTTAGACGTGGCCAAATAGGCAATAAAGGGATTTCTTTTTTTCAAAACAATGCACTCCTTATTGATTGCTTCCATTGTCAGCCCCCCGCGCAATATGTATCAACCTTTACTGTACCAACCCTTTGTAGGATTTAATCTCAATTTTATTCCGAGAATTATTGCGACTCATTAATGATTGCGCGACTTCTATATATATTTACAAAATTTCTACGAAAATCTGTTCCATCTATTCATAATAGATGTCAAGCCAAGATTGCCAGGCAGACTTTGAACCAAGTATTCTTGAAAGCGGATTGCTCGAAACGCTGCCACAAATAATCAACTAGTTGTCATCGAGCATTCAGCTTAGCTATGTTCGTTAATTAAGAAAACAAATATCTATGGATTACTTGACAAGGCTTCTTTCATTGCCCGATACTTATTCCCTAGAGAGTGCAGCGTAAAGCAATTAAGAAGATAGAGTGCGAGAGTGTTGTAATAACGAATATTGAATCGCTTTGGAAAAGAGAACAAACAAAATGAACTTTAAAAATACACGCTGCGATATTGACGCTCTTATGTAAAACATTACGTAATCAACAAAAAAGAAATAAATTATATTCGGCATTTCGGATCGTACCTTCTTTCATATCATAGATACATATATAGATTAATTATTTTTGATTTTTTAGAACAAAAATGTTTCAAACAAAGAATATTTCAAAGTTCACTTTAAATTACATGAAAAGCGTCGCATGTGTGCTGAGACAATGGGGACGCAACGCATTTACGTGAATATGAAATTAATTTACTTTGGATTTTGAACTGACTATGATGATAACAGTAAAGATAAAAAATAAAAGAGTAAAACCGAGAAATAGTCCGACCGCGCAGTTTGATCAATTTTGAATTAGGATTGGGTATATATATATATATACACGGCTTTGGGATATCCGGCGCGGTAAACTCGTTTGGCAAACTAAATGCATTCTGCGACTCAGCTGATATGATATGATATGATAATAAAGTATCCGTTTCCTTTATTAAGAAAATGGAGTCGCCATATTATGATCAATGAAGATGAAATCGAATTTACGAACACATTTTGTTATGAACATACCCACGCATTGTCTTTCATATTCTAGATAGCGGCGATATTCTTTTCTCTTGAAATTTGAACGCATTTTCTTAATATGTATACAGGCAAATAAATAGAACTTTCTTTCCAATTAAATAATTTAAATAATTTTAGCTTTTATTAACTTTTCTTTTCCATCCAACGATTCTTAATGCCATTTAAAATGTTCGTCTGTACTGATTGTCTACAATTTAGCCACTAATGATCTATCTATAGAATTTTAAGAAAAAGAGAAGTGTAACGGTTAAAGCTCTACAAATGCGTTTTTCTTTTTCCTCATATGCCTGCACAAGTATTTGTGCGCGTAGATTTGTCTCTTTTCCCCGATTAAATGGCCTTAAATTATCATTAAAACGCTTTAATTGTATATATATATATATATATATATAGGTTTATAGAGGTTTCTACCTTTGCTTTTCGTTTTCCAATAGGCAATCCGTGTACACACAATCGTACCATTGTACGACTTTCCAGTAATTATTAAAAAGAGCGTTAAACATACATACAGGTATGTATCTAATTAGCTTGGAATTTGTTAATGATAGCACTTTTCATTTTTATCGTATCAATACTGATAAGAATGTAATTTCATTGTAGTAAAGCTTTCTTTTCTTTTTTTTTTTTTGTGTTTGTTTTTTTCATATTTCTTATCTTATCCAAACTATTAGTTAGTTATTTCCATTTTTAATATATTAACTCGGAGAGAACAGTCATATATATATATATATATATATGTTATTCGTTTTAATGGCACAGGAGCGTATATAGATATATATATAAACATTTTAATTTCGAATTTTAATAAATTGTTGTTGTGCAAGATTCTTGAAAAGAATCTTCTCTTGTTACGACAATTTTTCTTTCAAATAAACTCACTGTGTGGTGAAGCTTGAGCTTTAGTTTTTCACTTTTTTGCCCATTTGTGAAGCTTATCGTACGTGGATCACGCCGGGTTTTAAAATGATTCTCTTGTTGTCACTACATATAACAGACTTCGGCTTTCTATTTCTACTTCAATTTTTTTGGCCTTGAAATTGTTTTTGTCTAGCAAGCGATAGACAGAGGGATGGATGTGTGCAGCACTGCATACGATGGACCTATAGGATGGATTACGGTGGCTTTAAAACGTACGTTTGGGTCTGGTTTATATCATTCATGGACATCAAGTGAAATGGTTCAAAGAAATAATTCAAGGCGTAAATGTCATATATGTAGCACACAATTGTGTGTTACATATCTCAAGTCTTGCGAATGTACATTCTCTCTCCATCGACAAGATGAATGAATTGTAAATGAATACAAAATGAGTTTAGATTTCCATCAGCAGTTTGTAGTTGACCTCTGCAAGATAATATGCAAAGCAGACGTCGATGAGATACAACTCATTGGGTAACAATTCCAATGGCAGCTACATGGATATCAATTTTAAACAAAAATCCATACTATTTTTAGGAAATGTCAGCTCTCAAAAGACACCTGTCGAAATTTCATGTAATTTCATCCACTCGTCTACGAGTTCCAATCGTTTTAGTGAAACGAACTTAGTTATTGAAAAAGATTATTAAAATGGACAGCAAAGTCCTAAAGATATCAAAACATCGGACTGATCATTTTGATACATTTATAGGTTAGGTTGAAGAATAAACTCAAAATTTGTATTTAGCTTGCTTGGGGGACTGGCATTGGATTGATCTATGTCTAAAAATAGGTGACAATACCTTTTATGCTCATTCAGAAACGTGCGGCACGTAATAAGCCAATAAGAAGATTTTTTTTGCAACTAACACCAAGGCATTAAGTTTTAACAACAACAAACACAGAGGGTGTATTAGATTTGCATTAGGGAACACACATCAGAGAAGCATCATGAAGCATCTACTAGATCCTATGGAAAATTCTCCGCGAGATGGTGTTGATGCCTATATATCGAGCAGCACTCACCTGAATGTCTCAAGCGAACATGTGCTTAAATCGCGACCTTTTCTTTTGAAGATAGTTTTCCAACTCTTTGTCATATGGACTTGAAAATGAGCGGAATATCTGCAAAAATATGCTATGGGATGCTTTTTTACTGTAAAAAAGGGTAAAAACGCTGCAAAAACATGCCGAAAAATTCGTGAAGTGTACGGCGAGAAAGCTGTGTGTGAACGAAGCATCCAGAAGTGGTTTGCTCAATTCCGTTTCGATGTCAAAGATGCACCTCGCAAGTCAAAATAGCACTAAACATCAATCAACTGACCGCTTGGAATCATTTGAAAAGAGCAGGCTGCAAGAAGAAGCTTGAAGACGCGGAAAAAACTTTTAATATATAATATGTTGGTGTTTGTTTTTTCTTGAGAATATGGATTTAATGACTTATTATACGCCCAGTCTATTGATATTTTATATATGTATACAATTGTATAGTTGTGTAATATATGTAACTGTATGTGTGTTGTGTGTGCTATATGTAACTGTATATATAATATTTTCATCGTAGCCATTCGAGCAAAGTGAAAGGGAAATTCGCTGTTCACCGCGATCGAACGTGAAACCTTTGATTCGATATATCTCTCACGGCAAATTCAAAGAAGACCAATGACGGAAGTACATGTCTGTGAGAGCATATCTTGTCTCAAGTCTGAATTGAAGAATTGTTTTCCATTCCATCTTAATGTTAACCGAAAGTTTACTAGTAAACGCATTTTTTAAGTGACACTTGACCAGCAGTTTATTGCACGAGCAATTTGCTATCCGCCAATACACATTTTGTTGGTTGCTCGTTAGACTATTATAATTATAATTAAGTGTTTACTGCATGTGATTGATTGACTTTTTCGCATGCCGTGATTGCTTTTCCTATTTCATTTTATTAACCGTACGCTTCATTGCAGCAGCTGTTTGCTTTTATTTGTTCTATCAATTAGTAGTAGACTGAGAAGAAAACTTGCAGTTAAATCTAAGTACCAGTTAGACTATAAGCAAATGCCGTTCAGTTAAAAAAATGCGGGTAATATTGCGTAAGGTTTTACATATAAATTTATTCAATTGGAGGTCAACGGTGGCCATTTTCGGTAAATTTGTTGTTGAAGCCTTCCGTTTTTGGTTTTAAACCGATATTGATGAGAAACGGAAAGCGAAAATCGATACAATCCCCATCTGCGGCAACGGATATAAACAGCATTATGATCAAAAAAACAAAAAAAAAAAAACATTAAAAAAACTTGTGACATTTAACACATTAAAGCGCAAGTGCAGCGACCTTTCTTTACTTTTTTGTTTCGCTTGCTGTCTATGTTTAAAAATAAACAAGAAATGACTCCTATAACACAAGACAATCATGAACTTGATTTATTTTCACGCTTGCAACACTCTATTCTACTGTATTCTTGCTTTCCCATTTTATTTTGTTTAAGGGGTTTAAAGGTATAGTAACTTTGTCATTTTATTTGCAACGTACGCGCAATCGTCTCTGTGCTCCTCGTAGCCCACTTACAAGCGTAGCACAGTACAGCCTATCTAAGCATCAGAGCCTTCAGAATTGACAGAGGGAGTCAAAATAAATATATAATGCAAGGTTTCGGTTTCGAAAAATGTTAAATTTTGGTCTGAGACTTTTTGCAGCCATATTCCTCGATGCTACTCTATGTACAGGACGACCCCGACGTTCTTTACACACATTTACAACTTAGATCTAAATGTGATAGCTATTTAAAGCGCCTCCGAGAAGACGAATATAGTTTTCTCAGTTGTTTTTCTTTTTTCTGCTTTTGCTTTCTCTCACAACATCTTGCAAGTAGTTTGCATTCGTGCGCAGAGCTGAATGTGCGATACATCCAAAAAATGTGCATAAATGAAAGCACAGATGTACAAAAAGCATATATGAACCGTTTTTAAACTGGAAGTAATTCATTAAGGTGGACCCGATTTTAACTTTATATATAACATAGCATAGCGAAGCACTAACGCTACGAAAAAGAATATGATCATCGGTATATATATATATATATATATATATATAGTACAATAACTTCTTAATCATGACGGGGGCATCAGGTCACTTGAGCATTGTCTGATCGTGCACGTTCCTATTCGCCTTTCACGTCGTGAACATATAAACACTTAACCTATATCCTTGGGCGTATATAAGTGGGCGTACGTGACTTGATCGTAAATACATTTACACATAACTATCGTGTTATTCTTATTCATATATTTTACGATGTAACGCTAATTTCTTTTTTTTACCGGAACGCTTATATATAATTATATAGACAGGGCCGATCGTGGGTAGGCGGCCGCTCTGTGCGGTGAGTAATAATAATAATAATAAGTAATAAACTAATAAAGTTTAAAACATCTACCAATACTGGAAACTAACATCTGGAAATTCTAGTTCACAACAAATGTATAATAAAAATTCTTAGCATTAGCCGCAGGCCCATTCGGGTATGGCAATAAACTATACCAGGGATGAGTAACGTATGGTCCGCTTGCATTAAAATTTATGTATGAAATCTTTACTTTTTTAAAATTTTATATTTTTTTGCTTCTAATGTTTATTATAAATTCTCGTTCCGGAACGCGTTCCAGTCCAAAAAGGAAGTACTGGAACGACGTTCCGGAGCGTTCCGGCTCGACAACACCACTGTATATAGCTGGTGCATGTTTATCAGTTGCACATTAACATGCATTTGAGACTAACTAATCCTTATATATATATATAATAAGTTGAAAGGTTTCCCATAAGAAGAGTTATTGTTTAAATACATGTTGGCCATGGTTATCTGTGACTGTGATTGCAAGTGACTTTGGGTGACCCCTTTTGAGAGAGTTCAGCAGAGAGCGAAGCAAACGGCAATTGAAAGGGGCACGGTTCAGGCTATACAATCATGCATGAAAATGCCCCGTTATTGCCCCGTTATCAGGAATTTACGAGGCCCTCGATTTCGCTACGTTCCAACAGTGATCGGCTGATAAAGATTCGACCAATACATACGATTTTCCCACACTTATTATAGTATTTACTTTTGATTACTTTAAGTACTTAAAAACAAAATAATTATGTATTTTATTATAGCATTTTTTTATTGCTTTCCTATATGGAAAGTAATTACATCTCAATCTAATAGTATACGAGTTTCGGTTTACAAAAAATTAGAAATACAAAGATGATGTGTGTTATACAAATTTTAGGATGTGTTTTTATGAACACAAGTGAGATGTGACAAGTGACCTACAGTCGATATCTTAAGTAAAAGAAAGCTTTGATCAAATTTTTATTATAAATATATTACGGTTTAAAGTAATTTATTGTTTTATCGGGTGGGAAAATGTCACCTCTTTATTGTAAAAATTAGCAGTAGCAGTCAAGAGCAAAGAAAGGAAAAAAAAAAAATAAAATAAAATTGATTACAATTTCGCTATCAGGCTGACAACATACAACATACACTATACAAAGATAAGCGAGTTATTTTGTCAGCTGCGTTTGAAAGGAGTGCATTTTTATATTTGTTATCGATGGATGAACAAAAAACCGCTATGCCATTTGCAGCGATCGCAAATGTGCATTGGAAATTCCAAAAAGTGTAGCTTTCTTTAGTCAGTCCATCTGTCTGCTATTGGAAAGAGAAATTTATTTTAAGCAAACACTATGATTGCAGCTTGGGCTGACTCTCTAGCATTTATTACTTCTTGTGATAGTGTTGCCGCTACCATTTCTATGGCTTCTATTTAGAATAAAATGATTTTTAACATTTCAATACAATAAATATGCACTTTCGATACAAATATTCCTGTCTCTTATGTAGTTGAATCCATTGTATCACCCCATACCATAATCGACGTACGCTCACAATTATTAGATTAAGTTTACATTCATATAGATCTGAAGCAAGCCTAGCTTCGTTACTTGCCTCGTTTATATTCATTCCAATTAAACGGTAATATTTTATTAAACGAACTATTGGTAAGAAAAATTACTAAATAATTCGTTTCTTATGCACTTTTGTGTTTCTTTACCTAATCTTAAGTCGATTTCATTTAAGAAGAAGAAGAAGAAGAAGAGCAGTGGTAATGTTCGAAAATTTTCTTAGCTTCTTATAAGAAAGTACAACACGAGTCCATAAGTTAAAAGAAAATTCATATGTCAAAAAAATCTTATCCAAAGTATATTTATTATATCTCCAACTGTCCAACTGGACAATTAGCAAGAAAACATATAATTGTAGCTTAATCTTGTGATCTAAAGGGTTTCAAGTACTCTGCAGTTACGTTAGCTGAACATATTTATACACATTATATAGGAATACTTGAAATGGACGACGTGAGGGTAACAACGGATTTTTAGTATAAAATAAAAAATTTACAAAACCGCTACACGTTTGAAATAAGTATTAGGAACACGCCGGGAAGTCAACCATATTCATAATTTTGCTTGTGTTTTATATGAATATGTGTAGCGAGAGAAATCGATTTTCCCTCTCTGCGCCAAATATCAAATTTTTATATCCATCACCGTAGGATGGCTGGCATATTTATTTCGTTAAAACGTTTGCAACGTTGCAACGAAAGGAAGCTTCATAGACCCCACAAAGTATGCATATTCTTGATCAGCATCAAGTTCTGAATCGATTTAAGCATATCCGTCCATCCGTCTATGTAACGTCTGTTGTAAACATTCTCTCGGCCGCGAAAATGAATCGACTTTAAATTTTTCAAAAACATTGGAAGTTATTGCGCGCAGATTGGTATTGAAAATGAGTTAAATCGATCGAGGGACACACCCACAGGGCGACGTAAACTGAGAACACCTCTAATTTTCAAATGGGATTAAAAAATCCGCTTCCTGCTCATTACTCATAAGCTACAGCCGATAGATCTACAAAAATTTGAAGGCATATTCTATGGGCAATCCTACAGTACCCGTATAAAAATGGATTAGCCACGCCTACTAAATTTTATAGTACGTCATAATTTCACTTTTTTCCAAAATCTTCATAACGCACAGAAACAAGCTTCAAAAACCCCACAAAGTGTATAAATTTCCGGTCAGTTTCAAATTGGAATGCAATTGCGCATGTCCGTCCGTTTACCTGTTCATTCGTCTGTCTGCCCAACTGTGTAGTAGTCGTGGTAGACATTCTCCCATTTGAAAATACGAAGATATCGCCTACAAACTTGTATAACAACAACAACAAAAACCGCTTTCCGTGTTTTTTGCTTGTTACAAATAAAGTACAACACATACACCGCGTAAATTTCCGCTTTTATTTTAAAAATACGAAAAATCAAGTGCGCCCACCCAAAATTGTAGAATGTAGTAGAAAATGTAGTTGTTTTCCTCCTTTTTAGGATCACACTAATGGATGTAAAAGATTCGGCCACCGCCGAGTGTAATTTTCTTATTTGTTATAATTGCTTTTCATTATAATTCAAAATACATGCCATCATGCTAGTGAAATGGTAAATAATTTCTTTTTCTTCAATATATTTATGCATACCTTGTTGCGGCTCACTGCCTCTGAATTAAAAACTGAACACATGAAAAAATCCAGTTTTTTACTTTTTTCGTAACTACTGCGATTTCATATACTTCTGTTTTTATTGACATCATTTTTTTTTGGTTTTTGCTGAGTTGCGTATCCACACATTCATACATTTCTCAAGATTGCTCAACTCAAAGTCTTTCAAGAAGTTTTATCGGTTTATTTCGTTACTGACAATACTGACATTGGATGGATGTGAAGGAGATGATAATTTGGACTATAAGCATTATTTAGTAGAACGAATCCAATGCATTAAAGATGGCTCGTGCGAATGATTGCCGGTGTTGCCATTTTAACTTTTTTTTAATACTTAAATATATGCTTAATAACTTCCTTAAATACAATTAACCGATTACCGTTTTTTCATCCGAAGAAAATTGTTATAAAAGTTGTTTTAGGCTGTTCTCCCCTAGCCTAACAAAAATATATAATGTCGTACTCAGTTGAGAAACTAGAGAGATAATTTGAATATCAGTTCACGTAAACATTTTTTGTTAGGTTGATATAGCCGTCATTAACACTAGAAGTACCGAGTATGTCATTTTTTTCTTTTTATACCCATCACCGAAGCATGAGGGGTATATTCATTTTGCCAATACGTTTGTAACGCCCAAAAGAATGCATCGGAGACCCCACAAATTATAATAAACTCTTAAATCAATTTAAGCATGTCCGTTTGTCCGTTTGTCCGTTTGTCCGTTTGTCCGTTTGTCCGTTTGTCCTTTTCTCTGCCTGTCCGTCGTTTTTTTCAATACCTTTATAAGAAATAAATTGAAATAAACTTGAACAATGGCCAAGCATGTCCATCTGTCGATTGTCTGTCTGTGCCCAACTGTGTAGTATCTGTTTCAAACATTGTCCCGTTCGCAAAAAAGAACACATCGCCTACAAATTTGCAAAAGCATTAGCAAGTGATTTTTCGAAGGACGCTCCCACAACACCCACACGCCTATGCGACAAAAAACTTTTATTTTGAAAATAGAAGCGTCATCGTTGCCCAATGAAACCATGAAACAGAAAACTTGAGTTCCTTTGTTTTTCTTTTGTCTTTTGTAGGATAACGGTGATGGGCATCAAAGATTTGGTCACGATCGAATATAATTTTCTTATTTGTTTAATTTTCCATCTTTAACAAATGATTATGAGCTATATATAGAAGGATTCTACATTTTTTTGTTGACCTTTATTTGCATGAAAAAACCTTTGAATGTCTTCAATTAGTTTTTCCCTTTTTTATTTAATGCATACTTTAGTTTCCGAGATATCGATCATATATATTTGTTTCTGCCAAAAAGGGATCGTTTCGATTCCCTTTTTTTGTCGAAATGGCACAATCGCAAAAATTAAGGTAGCAATTCAGCACAAACATTCCTCGATCGATTAACAATCTAGGGTTGAAAAATGGTAGTGATCTGCCCATATATGTGCTCATACTAAGCTAGAAACCGACTAGACAATCTTGAAAGAAAACAGCAATTTTTTCATATTGTTCGACTGTAACTTTCGATGCCATGAGGATGTTCCGAAACCACCTACCACCCAAATATTCTTCAAAACTATCTGGATGTTCGATCCAAAAATGCCCCTTATCGGTTAACCAATACGTTCGAAATTAATGATAAATTTTGAATACCAATTTATGTTCAATTTGCTCGAACTTGCATTAGCATGTCCCTCGTCTAATTAAAATGTAAATTAAAATTCCAATCGCAACCACTTTTAAAACAAAACAAAAAGATATGAACCATGTGACGAAAGACGGTCAAGCTTTAAAGCTGTAACTGTAACCATATTGTTGACGAGCCTGTGTCTGTTAGATGGGTTAGATGGTTCGTTAGCATGTGCGTGTTTTTAATCGCATATTGACTATGAATCAATAGTGTCCTGGCATTCATGTACCACTAATGAAAGTAGTAAAAATATCAGCGATTTGTACGGTGTTGAAGAAAATGGTTTTAAAAAATTCAATCGCGATCGATTGCGCGTATCGCGTTTATCTTCCTATCTTCTCGTCGTTCCAAGACTACAACATTTTTTTTTTATTTTTTTTGGAAAACAAGCGTTGTGTCCAACTGGTCGAAGAAATAGTTTGGATGAGTGATGATACTTTGAAATGCATCTTAGTGAGACATGGGCTTATCCATGCGATATTGAACCAGCTTAACAGTCAAGCAAGTCTCATGTCATAAATGTCGCCGAAAACTATTTCCACCAACTGAAAGACACGCTTTCATTTACAAACTATTACTTCATTAACTTGGCTCCCTTATTGCAAAAAAAAAAAAAAAAAAAAAAACTACTGCGCTAAGTAAGGCTTTAAGAAATATATAAAAGTTGAAATTTTCTAGAAAATTTAACAAAGTCTACACAAAACCTGTAATTTAATGGCAAAGTAACTACATAAAGGTGCCATTCGAGAAAGCTTTCAATTCGTGATATGTTAGTTAAAGATGACGAAACAGCTTGTTTCCCTATGTATGCTTAGTTGTGGATTGTTGGTTAGGAAGCGGACTCTCGATTTAATTAACATCTAATTAATTACCGTTTAAGTAAGAATTTCCCTTATTTTTTGAACACTGTGCAATCGTGTGCAAGCGTGCTTTAAAGCGATCAGGGCGCTCGAAATGGAATGAAAAACCTGTTGAATTTCTATTCGTCGCTGATTTATTAATGATGGCTAACCTCTACAATAACAAGATCTATTCTTATGATGAAATATTATTGTATTTATAAGAGGGTGCCTGACTTTTATTCTTAAACATAATTTATATACATATATATATATATATATATATATATATATATACATATTGTTTTATATATTTTATACGTATGTAAAACGTATCTACGTGCTTGCTTGATTGTCATATAAATGGAATGTTACAAAACGTGTCTTACGGTACATGTATGTAGTCATAATACATGTATACAGTGGTGTAAAAAATTTTACCACATATCTCTTAATACGGATACATGTGTGTGTTAAATTTACTTTTCATATGTGTACAAAAATTTTGTTTGATTGCCGAAAGACACCAAAAATATGACTATTGGCAGAGCTAAACGAAAAGAATTTCTTCGTTAAATTCATAAGTCACAAAAGCGATCACCAAATTATGGGTAAATAAATCTCTAAGCCTTCACTAAAAATCACTATCTCCTTTAATAAGGAGATCGAGACATCTCCTGCATTTATTAACTGAAGGTTAAGATGTTTGAGACGCAATCAAAGGCTGCTTTTCTTTGTAAAAGTCGAAAAACGGCAAATTTAAGCACGACACAGCCCGATTTCAGCCGACACAGAGCATACATACACTAAGCCAATAAAATCTATAGCATGCCTAAGATTACTGATTGAAGTACGAAGCAATGTAACTAATTTTTCAATTTAACGCTTTTAAAATATCACAAAATAGCAAAATATTGGAAACGAAATGAACTAAAACTGTCAGCCAGCACCTTTAGAACTTTTCTATTCTCCATGCTTTCTTAAATTAAAGGTTACTTGAGTCGTCTTCGACTGGTTAATTCCAATTTTTCATTTTTTCGCATTTTGCACTGACACATCATTTACCGGAGTTTGGGAACTGATTCGCGCGCCAGTAGAATCAACAGGTTGCCCAATATCGTCAGTGTTAGCAATTACTCTCATGTTCTCTCTCATGTTCTCTCTTTCAGGCCATGGCGGATTTTTTATAACAAACACCTCTTAACAATATGTTAAAGAGGGCTCGACCATTTAAAAGTCAATATCACTTCGTGATCCCTACTTAAGAATGATACATAGTCGGCTTTTTGTTTTTGTAGTTATAGAGTAATATCGAAAACATTTTGAATCCATTGGACACACGCTTGGCCAGCGTAAAACTTAGAATACAATTCATGTGCTTAATGTGCCATTAAATCATAGCAGATTGCAAGTAAAAATGAAAATCGAAATTCGAATCTCGAAACTCGAAACTCGAAACCAATTTTAAACCAGTCTGTCTCACAACCATGTTCTTTGTATTTGTCGCTGATTCGTTCGCTTTCGTATGATTGCCACTATAGCACTATAGCTTCAAGACAGAAACTCTTCAGATAAATATTTATCGAGTGTACGGCCGGCCAATTTTGGAAAGTGAAAAAAAACTTGATACCATTGACAAGATAACATTGTAAGGTATTGTGTTCATTAGGCAAATATGTAATACAACAAATTCTGTTGCGGGTAATCGTAAGAAAGGCAGGTTAGTGTTGTAATTATGAAAATAATTTCTCTTTTTTCATTCCTGGAAAATTTTCAATGATAAAACGCACGCTTCGACAAACTATGTGAACAATAATAATAAAATATAGGGCATTAAGACTTATACGTATAAGTTGTATAGAAACCTTCGAGAAAACCTTAAAAAATATTACATACACACTGGATTAGTTTCATTGTGAGGATCAAATAAATATGATTGTCTTCAAATTTAAATCGAAATAAGAAGCAAGTAAGAGCACTATAATCGAGCAAAGCCGATCATTAGATACCTTGCGCCCTTAGATATCGTTGCGCCTAATACAATTATTCTATCATTTTCCGGATAATACAAAAAAAGTGAATATACACTATTTTTATGTAAAGTCGTACTTTTCGTGAATGCCCTCATATTGAAAGATGCTTAGAATGTCAACTCACGTCGTCCAACTTTAGAAAACGCAACTTACTTGTCAAAGATTTTACTACAAACTAGACTTTGTCGCCGTAGAAGAGCTTGTCCACGAGAGCCGCTATCTATGATGGGATCTTGAAAATAGACCTTCGCGATCCGGATTGTCTGCGGCTCATTTTTATGCTACATTGCTACTACGGACCTATTTGCATCATAAAATATTAAAAATTAGGCTGTTTGGGCATAGATTGATTTAATATTTTATGATAATCGTTGTATGTGATGATGTTCAAAATACTTGATCCATCTTTTATATCAAATTACTCTTCTTACGGAACAATTTTCATAATGCATTATCAAAAATTGTACGATTTTCCCATATAAAGGCACAATTTTCATTGGAACTTCGATATGGCGTGGGATCCAAAAAATGAACGCACGTGCTTCAAATTCGTTTACGTTTGCTTTTATGTCAAATTATTATTACGAAGACATTTTCACCAAGAAATATTAAAAATTAAGCCTTTTTACCATATAAACATTCCCTTAGGAACGGGAACAATTTAGATTTCCGATATACTATTACTCGGGGATTTTTGCGAAAGTTTCGAAATTACAATGTTTTTCATATAAACTCCTTTTTAAAATAGGGCATTATATGAGGAGTGGTCGAAGAACCGTTGCGATATTGAACACTTCCAATACGGTTTGTCCTTTGGCCAAAACAGCCAGTGTGCGAAATTTCAACAATTGCGGCTTGTATGTTGAACAAGGGAAAACAAGACGGACAGACAAGCTTATATCGATTCCGACTCATCTAGTTCTAGTGTATTAAAAGGTGAGTCTACCGCAAGTCCTTCTGGATGTTATTTACATTCCAACAAACTTATTATACCTTCCACTACAATTGGTATAGAAGGTAAACATCATATCAAAAAAGAAAACAAAATGCAATTAAACGCAGCAGGCACACAAAGAAAAGATCGTTTATCCATTGTATATGAGATTAGAAATGTATCACTTAGAAAGGTAGAAGGTGACGTCATAACTTTTGTTACTATTACCTAAACTGGTCGCATTGCATTGAGAATTTAATGGAAGTAGTTAAGTAGTTAAGTTTCTATTAATCTGATCGTTCAGCACTTTGCATTTTTACGAACAAACAATAAATTGTACTAGAAGAGTTCTAAGGCAAACATGACTTCATAGGCGCTACCGCTGAATGCACTTGCAACGATACAATCTTCATTGAATTTCTATCAAACGCACATGCAGTTGACGATGTACAAGCCGAGTGGCAGTGCGTTCATTGCGTACGCATAAGACGTATGGACAGCCTCCACGTTGGCATAATGTTGCCCTCTCATCGACAAATTCGTTTCGTGAATAGGTACAAATCACACGATGGTAAATCTATCGGATATGGCGAGTGACCGATGTTCAAAATATGGGTTTGTCTCCGCGTGAGCTTTAGTTATGAGTCTATCTCTGCAAAAGAGAGCATGAAAAGACTTCTTGGATGGCCAAATAGTTCGTCAAGATAGGTTGATCGTGCCACATATTGATCATCATTTACTTCAGTCAAGGATCGGCGTTCCGGGACGTGGGAATAGTCCAAAGGCAAGTGCTATATGCGTACTGTATGAGATCACCCAAAGCTGTATAGCTTGGTGTAAGTTCTTGCTTGAACGATAAGCCAAGAAATTAAAGGGTGTGCGCGGGGGTCAGGTTGCCCAAAGTAGGATTGCTGCGGCAGGAAGAAGCACACTACCCATCGGAATGCCGGACGAATGCCTTCTTGCCTGACTGCTTGGTACGACCCTTCGGGAATATTCGTGCTGGCTGTGGTTGCCCCAAAGTTGCGCGGGGAGCTATTTAAGAGGTGCTTAGATAGGCCTCGACGTAAACCACTAAATGAGAATCTGGCCCACACCCATTTTCTATTGCGGGACCTCCGGGTAGCGAGGCCCCCTTCAATGGGGATTGTCTCTCTCCCTGAGGGGTCCTCAATCGACTAAATTGATTGCCAATGGTTGTAGGCAACCCGTCTGATTAAGGCTCATGCCAGGTGCAAATTTTAACACACAGACATATAGTCAAGGATGTGACTTTCCGACTCAGGCAGCCATGTGATGTGGCGCTTAATTTCATCAGCGCTTATCAAAAAAAACCTTATTCTTAAATAACAAAAAAAAAAAAAAAATAGCAATGGCAACGGTTTTCTTCCTCTCTTATGCATTCTCCATTCGATAATAACAACGCGACAGGAGCATTTCTAACAATATGTGTTTCATTCTTATTTGACAAAGTTGGTATATTTTGCCATCATCGATATTATAGTTGCAGCTAACTGTAATTGTCATTTTAAAAAGGTAAATACGATTCCGTTTAGATCGCGCACTGCATGCTTTAAAAAAGTTTCTTAGAACGAATTACTAAAGGCGCTACTCAAGATGTACGACAAGATGTTATATCCGACGAGGTTTGTGTATTTGCTAAAAGTCGCAAGATGTTCATCTCTGCTAAGACGAGATGTATCACGAAATGAAACCGGTAAGAGAATTATATTCAGCTGTGGCCGAATCCTTTGTACCTCCTACTTACTTCTTTAAAGAAACACAAACACAGGACAATTGGGATAAAGCTAAAATTTCATTATCTCATAGTACTTGCTGAGCGTGGCCGATTTTTTCCATTTTTGTACGCACATTGGAGAATACAAGTGAAGTTTGTTATCGTTATATCTGTCATAGTTTATGAGTAATGGGAAAAAGACAGAACTTTTTTGCTTCTGAACACAGTGATGTTTCTAGTTTCGGTTGTACTGTGAACCTGTCTTTTGACTGTTTTGGCCCAGAACACCAATGTGCAAATTGCATTATAAAGCTGATGAGATAGATATACAAGGCCGTTCCATGTTTTTGTAATGTCTTAAAGGACGCTAAAAGCAATCAGACAGACACACTGTAAGGATACTTTAAGGAGAAGTTTCCAACGTATCAAACAAATCTGAAACGTCCTCATTTCTTTGATAACTTTTATAACGTGTTGTATATTTTACAATTTTCCTTAAACTATATATACGCACTTCATGGCACATAAGGTATTATGTAAGATTTTAGATGACATAACGCATGATTTTGTTGAACAAATTGACATTTGCAGAAACGGAAAATGAGAGAACAAAACGAATATGAAAACTGCATGAATTTTTGATTGATTTCATTTGCAAGCGACCGTACTTTATGGCGATTGAAGAACGAATGATGCGTATTCATGCCTCTTAAAACAGGCAACTGCTATGCCTGCATGCATATGTATGTCTGTAAGCGGAAGAAGGAAGAAAACACTTATAACTACTTGAAACTAACTTAAACTATATGTAAATTATTACCGTATTACGTTGCGTCTCCATAAGCCAAACGTAAATCGTAGTGCGCTTAGGTAAATGCGCCATGAACAGCTTGTTTGTGTTTAACATTCATAATCGTAATGTTCACTTTTTCAATGACGTTCTTAGCAAAGACACGATCAGAAGCGAGACCATCCCATTCTGGAGCAAAGACAAAGGTGTGGCCTCCGCACGGACAAAAAAAAAAAAATGAATGATTAAAAAAAAAATCGAGAAAATTCAAAAACCGAAGGTAATCGCATCAGTGAAAGGAGGGAGAAAGCGCTTCTTTTTGAACTCATACTAGAGGTCGTTTAATTGTGTAAATATCAAAAATATTCTTTTCAAGGCAATACCGAAATAATAGTTTTCCCAATGATCAGTCAAATCAAGATCAAAAACACGTGAAAATTTCTAGCATAAAAGCATAAAAAAGAAATTCATTTACGCGGACGTAATGTAATGGCTTTCTTAAGTACCATTAAGCCTTTTCTCAAATAAATAATCATCGATTCTATTTTATTGAAATGTGAAGAAAGTGAATCAACAAGAAGCAGAGGAGCCTAAGAAATGTAGCGAGTATAAAAAGGCATTTGAAAAATTACGCTATTCAGATGGTATTCGCATGGTGTTGTTGCGTAATTGACTTTTTAATCTTTTGATTAATTACGAAACTATAGATGGGAGCGTCTCATAGACAAATAGTGTTTATGTACGGTGTGCATAAAAAAAAAAAAAAAAATTCGTTTCTTATATGATAATTGCAAAGAATAAACAGCCATTGGCAGCATTGAGTCTAAATACAAAAACTTATAATGAAATCAATAATAAAAAAAAAGAATAAAATTCAATCGAACTTGAAAGGAGGTCCGGAAAAGCTTTTAAGACGATTCACCAGCGATTTTGTTAGTACTCAGCTATAAAAATTATTAAAAAAAAAAAAAAAAATGAATTGAATCCTCGGTTACCACAGTTAGTTGTCTGCGTCAAGTAAGGAGATACACATCTGAACGAGCTTTTTTCGATGCACTAACACATTTCATGCGAAAAATGTAAATTAAACTTACTATCAAGTATTAAATAGATATGTAATTACATCGAAATGTTAACGACAACACGAACATCTATCTATAAATGCAATTTAAATAATTCAAGTTTTTGTTCGCGCCGTAGAAGGTTCCGAAAATGGAGTGTGAAACGAAAGTCGGAAATCGTATCAAACAATATAATAATAATGGGATGAATGCGAGTGTCATCTCAGCCATGTAAACACACATGGCTATATTCATTATAATCACGTTAACTGAGATGAAAAGCATATGCAAAAAAGATAAATGATGCTCTTGCGAGGAAATTTTTTTTTAATTTATTTTGAATATTTTAAATGTTATGTAATTTCGTCATCATTACATTTTTGCATTTTGGTGAAACGGTTTTTTTTTATTTTTAATAACTTTTGAAATTTCAAAACTCTACCTAAGCTATAGAATTGCGATCATGTAGTTAAGCGGGTAAATCGTTGACGAGCCACGTTTAAGAGCCATGTTTTCAGCGCAAATTCAGCCAAAACCATAGAAACATATAAAAACGAATTTCATTTCTCGTGTGAGAATTACTTTTAAAATAGTTAAAAATTTACAGAGAGAGAGAGACTTAATTTTTGATAATTATTTTATATCTTCAGGCAAAGCCTGCTAGCTAATGCTTCGTTGAAATTTTTTTGTTTTACTATTTCGGCCTTCTTCTTCTTCTTATTTTTCTAAAAGATATTTCAAAATATTTAAGAATGATAATTCGGGGATGTCTTGTAGGCAGTCGAGTTTTTTATGTGGTGCAAAAATATGCTTTCGCGTCAACGTACCTCATATACGGCGATCTATAGGTTGAAGAAACAAATACATGGACAGACGGACAGACGGACAGGCGGACAGACGGACACATATGTTTAAGTCGATTCAAAAAATAATTCTGTTCCGATTGGCGCAATAAAAAGTGAATCTATCCCATGTTGCCCTTCTATGTATCACTTACACATCCGCACAAATTTAATATTTTCTGTACCTCAAGGGAAGTTGAGTATAGCAAATGATTGTAACGAATTTTTCTTCTACCAATAACAGCAGTTTCGGTCATCCATGATTAAAACCTGATCTCATTTACGAAAGCTAAGGATTTTGCCATCTATACCGTAATTCATTGTTGTTGCAGGAGTTGTTAAATTGACAAAAATAAAGATGGGGATATGGCGACATGGATAGTCAAATTTAGCAATTATGTCGTCGACGGCCTTCGCCCAATTTAATGAGCAACGCCCAATATAACGAAGACCTCAAATAGGCAAAGAGCTAACGCAGCTTCATAAAGCAGGAAAAAACTTTAACTTTAATCTTCGTTGACTGGCAGTAGCGATTCATGACAAAAAAAACATCAGTTGACATATAGTGCAGTCAGTTCCAAATGGTAAACTTTGAATTCCCATTAGGTGCATCGAGCATCGAGCATCGAGCATAAATATTAACCAACGGCGAAACTCTACGATTGCGGGAAAACATGACGTTGTTCTGAGCAATTTTCAGGGGTGTGCTGCTTTTTTTCAAAAAACCATCCCATTCAAACTTTTTTCGATGCAAGTCAAACAGAATATGAAAATTCCAGTTTATAAGTATTTCAGTTTTAGCTCTTTTTCATACACAAAAGAATAAATTTAAGATATCTTGCTCCATGGTCACTTCAGGCCATTAGTTTCGATTTCTACAAATGTATGCTTATATCCACATGAGTGTTAATCGTATTTATGCACAAGTGTATGCATAGACATTTCTCAATACATGTCTCAATGCAATAATCAAGAGAAGTTATTACGACGAACTGTAGATACCCGATACCGACTATAAGCTAACATATATTTAAAAAAAAAAAATAAAAAAAAAAAATAAAAAAAAAAATACTTTTTCCCATTCGCTTTTCCTTATTCAATTTTTCGACTACTTTCCACTCTCAACGTGAATCTTACTCATTTTAGAATTTCATTTTAAATGAAATAAATGAATTGCACTGCACCTAACGGCAAATGTATTCTTGTAATTTCAATTTTGTAGTTTGCTACATCGGATTCCGAACACTACGAAAGCAATGACGACATTATTTTACCTTTACCAGTTAGTTGACTGTGAGTATAAAAACAAGTTTTTCAAAAAAGTTTTAATAACTAATTTTTTTAATATTTTTTTTTTTTTCTAAACTATTGTGTAGCCAGTTTGGTATGTGAACCAGTAAATTGATATGTGTATATGTACATATATATTAAGTGTGTCAAGTATTTGTTACGCGTAAAAATATGTACCGAAGATCCTGAGAAACTATACGTATTCCTACATAGGAAAGGCTTAGTTCTTAGTTCTTAACTTAAATTAATGGGATCGAAACTAACGAAACAACTCACGATTATATTTGAATCTTCACACAAACAACTTTTTAATCAAAAAGAAGAATTTTTCAAAATTAGTGGGTTAGCTTTTTTCCGCAAAGGGAAAAGACACCGAGCAAAAATTTGAACAAAGGCCCGTTAAGCCATTAGAGAGTTCCATTAAACGAAGCCCCGCAACGATTTAAACTAAACTGTAGTTGTTAAAACAAGTCAACAACAAGCCCAAGTTTACATATTTAACTATGGAAAAATAAACTTTCATCAAATTATTTAAAGCGGATTTTTGACTCTTTATGAATGCAGCCATTAAGTTGGCCCATAAGGAAGAACGTAAGCATCTTTTTATTTAGTATATCTACGAAATTTGTCTTAAAAAAAAAAGAAGATTTTTTCTATCTTCTTGGAAGAGTCGCTACAGTCTATTCTATTTTCCATTTGGGTGGATGGGAAATGAAATATATTTCCTTTCTTGTAAAAAAGCCTTTTAGAAAATGCCGACTGATTTAAGTGAAATCTTTTGCTATGGCTATTGTTAGGACTATCATTTAAAAAGCTTTCGATTTCGTTCTTGTCCTCCAGACCAATCCAGGATCAAGGATTCACGCAGTACTAGTCTCATTTCTTCGCAGATGCAAATCCAATCGCCCGAAGTATTTTAAAACCGGTTTATCACCAAGCGGTAAGAGACAGAAGATGTGTTTTCCGAACAACAAACATGAGCAACATTACAAGGCATCATGTACTTCAAATTCAACTCTTGTGATATTTTACTCTCCAAAAAACTCACATTTTGGAAAATTATGCTTAGGATCTTGTTTTTGCAGACAGTCACAAGACTAATGCCCTTTTTGCTGCCTGTGCAATGGTAGATGATGCCAGAAAACAGGTCCAAATCAATAATATCCGACATTCACAACCGCAGTTACAGCTATTCTTTAAGCTACGAAGCTTGTTCACAAAACCAAACTTGAAACAGTTACCATCACAGTTCATCTATCGGTCGTAAGGCTAGCCACAAATTCAATTCCACCTGAAACACCATTAATGAACCGAAAGCTAACATTGCCACTTACGGAGATAAGACAAAGGTATTCGGGCGCCAAGCCATTTTGGTTGTTTGGAAAACGAGCAAGCTGGCATAGCAGCTGAATTGGCCGGGCCCGCAGCATTAGTTTTCAAAGGCGCACTAAAAAATCTGGACTTTAAAAGGTGCTTTGGGCGATCAATGGTTTCGAACGGACTCTCACTTAACATAGATTGACATAGATAGACCGATAAGGGTTACCAGATGTTATGCAGCTGTATTAAGCCCGCACTACCCACGACCATAGCCTGAGCATCGTCACAGCATCTAAAGACATGGCTTTCAAGCGAGAGCCATATGATATACGATAACAGGCCAAAAAGGTAAACTTACCTGGCCCAAATTGAGGTAATTTAACTTTCTTGTAAAAGATCTTGTCATTCTTCAACCATTCTCATCATAGGCCAGCAAGTTAGGCTTTCTTGCCATTTAACGATTTTCGTTTCATCATAATAATCATAGGGTGCATAATGCGGTACAAAAAATACGCGTGGATAGCCCAAATGTGATGGAATCAATATCAATGTCAATTTGCTACTACGGACCACCTTTCATCACAAAATTAGATTATTTTGTCACGCAAGGATATAGGTTTTCAGGAGAACTCTTCTATGGAATAGAGTCGACAAGATTCGCATATGTACTCAAAAGATTAATGTAATCAGTTTTTATGTCAATCTCATCATAACATGTTTTCGTATGAGTTTATATATGGGAGGAGTTGGAAAACATTGTCCCATTCCTCGGGCGGGACAAAAATGATCAAAATGGCAATTTTTGTCATATCAAAACCTTTCCTAAATCGAATGTATTAGGTGTGGTCGTAAAAATGATCGGATCCCATCAAGAGCGTTCATCCTTACGCCAACTCTTTTCAAACTATCAAATAAGCCGATTCAGAAAATGATTCTGATCATCGATCGATATAGTGAAAGGTGCTCCCCTTTTAGGTCTTTCTCGCTCCTACGTACGTACATCGGCACAAACTTATACTAATACATCTTATGCCATAGAATATAGTGTAGAATATATGACCAAGATGTACGTTTATTTAATAACATGCAACACTTATATGGCATACTAGTACTATTACATTATTTATAATAGTACTGTTCGCAGGTGTTGTTGTAAGTCGATGTGTTATATATCAAAGAAACCAACGAAACTTCATATCAAATGTTCTCAAGAAGAGTAAGGGGAAATACAATGCAAGTGCAAGCGCTACCAATGGGCTCTGTTAGAACTTCGAAAACGTGAAGCGTGTCGGTTAAGATATTGTAATAGTGGCCATGTATGGAAGAAATACGTCTGCCAAATATAATATTATATAAATATGTTTTCGAGTGCATGTGTACTTAAAAATTAGGAGCAGTAATACATCAAAAATAAGGCCTACTGGCCATTTAAAACTATTTTGATATTTTGATATTTTGATATTTTGAAGTTTTCCCATCTATAGCTTGGAACATCAGCTTGGATAATAGCTATTGATTTAAATCGTTTTTCAAGTTTTGTCGTAATCTCATAAGCGTTCTATGAGAGATCTCGAGAGATTTTGCTCGACTTATCCTAAAAGTATGCAGCTAAGCGTATGGTCTATCGCTTCTTCTTCTTTTCTGTGGAAATTTTGTTTTTGTAAATTGTTATTATAACTTCAAAATGTAGAGCACTTTCTCACTCTCTCTCTCTCACTCTCTCTCACTCTCTCTCACTCTGTCTACATTCACATTTTATTAGAAAAAATTAAGCTCTTATCCGAAAACGGTAATTTGACCGCTTACGGTGCGAATAGTGTTAACCATTAAATGTGGTTAGTCTGCCTTTTGTCACCCAAGTAAATTCTTACTAGCTCAGCAAAAATGACAAGAAAACAAAAAAATGAAAAAAAAAAAAAAACAATTTTTTTGTCTTCTTTGCATAAACAAAAGAATGTGAATAAAAGAATACAACTACTATGGCTTCTTCTCTTCGCCCATATAGCAACAACATTGTGTACTTTAGGTGCAATAAGTAAAAAGAGGGGGCTTTAAACGGTCATCACAGTTCATGTGTATTGAATTAAAACAACAACTGCAGAAGATCGTGAACCATCTATGCACGACAATAACGAGAACGGCAAGCAGAACACAACACAACACAACACAACACAACACAACACAACAGTTTCAATAATAATAACAAATAAATAATTAACGGTCCTTGACAGAAGATTGCATTGTATTAAAATCTTATGTATAATCGAATTAATTTAGAGGAAAACAATAAAAAGGGAAAACACGATGAGAATTTGTGTAAACAATCACGTTCAAATTTATTAAGATCTCAAACGTTGTATAGATAGATGTAAACAATATATAGGATTGAGATCTCAATCGGCATGAATCGCTTGGAATCGGTTTATCCAGGTCGTTTTGTCTCTTTTCTATCCGTTTTGATTTTAGCAAAAAATTTTAAAAAAATTTAAAAAAAATTAAAGTTTACCTTACCCTTAGCATCGCGTTCGCGTAAGAATGCTCATATCATCTACGCTGTAGTTGTAAGATAACCATTTCAACTATAGAGAACTATGTGACATCACATCTTGTTATGCTTGGACATGCGGTTATTTCTCACGCTTAAGGAATGTCGTTTGCGGAAAATATTTCAAACAAAAAGCGAAATATTTTTTTTAATACCAATAAGAAGAATATGAATTCGTTTCTATAATGCCCACCAGCGGATGGAATATACTAAGTTTGCAATTGCCTAACACGCAGGAAGATGCAGGTACTTATAAATAAATAGGTAGATATAATAGCAATACATGAAATAAATGAAACACTTCGATATGCGTCTATGCTCCTATGCTCCTATGCTCCTATGTCGGGTAACGTCAGGTTACGACAAACATATACTGCAGCAAATAGAACCACTATAGTCGGGAAAAGTCGACCATTCAATACTCCACACAAATTCGCCTAATAATACAGTCATTCATTCATTTTCATAATCCACTCACAATTACATTTTACTTAAGGAATGTTCTTAACAAAATGCCTCATAATGGGGGCTATCAAAAAAATCGTCACCTGGCGTGATCGATTTAAAAAGCTTAACTTACTTTTTTAAAGATTTCATTATTCTTCACCTTACTTACTAATTAGCCTTTGTCAGTATATTAGGGCTTAATTTTCATGGTATAATATGCTATAAACGCTGGGATCTAAGACACTGGGATTAGATCAATGTGGTTCAAACCTCTTATGGCTAATTTTCTCTTCGATCATAAAATATTGAAAATTGGACCATTTTGCCGAAAGAATTACTATTCATGAGAAACCTTATATGAAATTGGGTCCAAACAAGGGCCCAAATACTGTTTTTTTTCAAAATAAGGGAGTGATCGTAAAAGTGATCCGATCCAGACGATTTTGACTAGAGTTCGTCTTTGAACCAAACAACGTCAGACTACCAAACTTCATTAAAATATCTCAGAACTTGCGACCGACAGGCACATGAACATGAGAACACATGGGCAGACTTCAGATGGACAGATAAGCCTATGCTTTAATGAAAAATAGGTCTATCTTAGGGCCTTCTGAACGTTACATAAATCCATACAAACTTAATATAAGACTATGCTTGTGTTATGCGTTGTTCGTGGCTAGGGAATTGTCAAAAAAGGTCCTCAAAGGATGTGTGAATGATACAGCAGCAAGCTTCAATCGGCTCACAATTTGCAAAATTAGCAGCGTAAGGGAATGAAAGTTTATTAGATATAAGGATTGCCGCACCACTACAATGAGTAGAGTTGGAGATACAATCAAATCTTCCTTTTTAATAGAAAATGAATCACGAGGCTTAAGAAAAATTCCAGAAAGACAAGCCGCGAAGATGTCGTTACAATAAAGACATTGTTCAAGGTGTTTGGATTTGTTACGGACGCTAGTGCAATTGACTTGAACTATTTCCATTATTGATAGAGTGAGAATTAGAGTACCCGAAGACTGCGACTGTGACGGCGACCACAAAAGCAATAACTACAAAGCTACAACCACAAAAATCACGAAATTGCAGATACAAAACTAAAAACGCAGAACTGCAATCACGAAACCGCAACCACAAAACTACAACCGCAAAAATACAACCACAAAAATCAAAAATCAAAAAGCTACAACCACAAAACTACAAACACAAGCACAAAGCCATAACCGCGAAACGATAACTACAAACTACAGCGACTGTGCGGCCGACTATACATAGGCAGCCAACAGGTTATCTCAAGCACAGGCGGCCGAGATGTGAGCGGACATCCTGATACCATTGGTGCTTCAGCATTATTTCAGGCAACTATGGTCACTCTCACTTTTGGATGCCGCACAGCTATTGGAACTTTCCCTTGCCAAGTTGTCTGCATTAGCAGAAAAGCGCTGTGGTCCTCCTCGCGCGAAGCTAGCATGCTGCGCTTGTAATTCAACGCAAGTCATTTTACCAAACACTAAACAAGTCTTCACGTAATTAACATTCGAATTATCGCAGAGACCAATTTGACCTTTCCCAACTTTTGAGTTCGAAAAAAATTACGACCACGCTGGCATGAAAATGAAGCTGCAAAATTTGTTTTGGACGTTTACTTTTATGAAAAAACCTTAAAATACTTATAACCGCTTTTGATAACCCGATCGGGTTTTTGAGATGACTTTGGCGTGCGCCTTGTGGGATCGTCACAATTGCAAAATTAAAGATAGGAAGCTGAAATTTGATGCAAACTTTCGTTAAGCAATTAAAAGCTCAAGGGGAAAAATGGATCTGATATACTCATATCCACGCCCTCAACATAGAAGAAACTGAGACAACTTTAAAAACATCCAAAAATTTTAACATATCTTTCTCTGTAACTTTCGATCTCCTGAAGATACTTTTTTTTTGGAACAATTGTCCAAAATTTAATCTGCATTAGAATAAATTGGAACTCAATAGGTAATAGAACTTTCTTGAGATACAAGCAACAAATAAATGAAAAATTCTTCTTCTTTGCAAAGGAAAAACAAGCGCATTTCGAAACGAAAAAATCGTATTTCGAAATCATAAAAACCCATATTCTTAATGAAAAAAGTCAAGCCAAGGTGATAAGCGTTCACTTTATTAAAGGATATGGTCGGAGACCACTCTTTTTAAACAATTTTTTCCTGATATTACGATTCATATGGTCATGGATGGAGACGTTCATGAAAATTGTCGAAATTTATTTTGGATGAATTATTGATAACAGATATTGATGTCAGAGCAATCATTGCCCCTGCAAGTGTATACAATTCGACCAGTTTTTGTGAGGCAGCACTGTCTGTGAACGATATATGGTGGTAGTAAGTGTGGTAAATAGCATTATCTCAAAATAGCATATTCGCGTGGCGCCATCTGTTGATCACTTGTGGCCGAACTGGAAGAAACTCAGATATGCTACGAAATATATTGAATTTCTTTTTACACAATTGGCTAAAATAGTTAGCCAAATGGAAAGCATTACTCATTAACAAATTTTTCTTCGTCTTTCTATACACAAAAGTTATACACAAGTTATAGGTGCGTATTATTTTGAATAACAGATAACAGATAACCCGTAAACATGTTTTCTTTTAAAGAAATTTTCATTATTTCCTGAAAGCGAGATAATGTAGACATTTTTTGTCAATGATGTCTACCGCTGATGTCATTATTAATCATCAAATTTCAAAGTAACCACTTAACTTTACTTAGCAGTTATTTTCATCTAATGACTAAAAGTCTCTCAACGGAAACCTGCACGTTTTCGTTTTAAGCGTAGATAAGTGTTGCTATACCGCAAAACAGATAATAAATAGGCCAAACACGATTGATATTTATATTTATGTCTTTCTATACAAATTTATTGCTTTCTTAAAAAACCGATAATGGATGCAATGCTAAAGCTTAGGGATATGTGCAGGTGCTTAGGTGAATGTGCAAAACGTTAAAAAACCAGCGAAAACATGGGAGTCGGACAAAGTCAACGAACCAATGAGTACTTTACTCCACTTTGTCTAATGCAATTCTTCGTTAATTATTTTCACCTGTTGAACGTGTAGATTGAGTGGCAGACAAGTGGCGAAGAAAATGATTCTGACTGCTATACCACTGGTAGAAATGAAAAAAAAAAAAAAGACCTTAGCTATGGCAGGTTGCAGAAGGAACGACACCGCATGAGTACACTTATCGGGAACCTAGGCTACTAGCGCCTTTTCTTGAGCGGATTCTCACCGCTCGTGATACTGCCATTGGCTATGGGATAGCCTTCAATATTACCGTTGTTGTTGTTGCTGCTGCTATTTTCCTTTTTTTTTTTGTTTTGCTTGAACTCTATGACTTAGCAGCTGTAGTCTTTTCAGAGATGCAGTTGCTTTTATCGTGTGTTGATCCACATAGAATCGGCCAAGGCTGGGTATAGAAGAGGGTGTGATCTCAAAACAAGTTATCAAGTATGGGGTTTTTGGTATCGAGATATTAGAATTCTTGCTTTTTGCCTCTCCGCAAATGAAAACTGCCAAGGAAACCACGTTTGATAATAAATTTCAATAACGAGTCTTTTATTAAAGAAATAAGTAAGAAAATTATATTCTGAAAAAAACTCTAAAAATACTCTACAATGTTGGATGGGCGTAGCTGATCTTTTCTTTCTTTGTAGTATAAAAGCGGAAATTTATATCGTATGTCTCGAACAGATACCTTCATTTTTGCGACATTGAGTACGTTTACCACAGAAATTAACAGAACGATGGACAGACGGACTGACAAACGGGTTTAAAACACTTCGAATTTAATGCTAATCAACAGTGTGTAGACTTTGTAGTCTCTGAAGCTCCGGGTGCTGTAAACTGATATTTCAATATTCTACAAAGCTACGTAGGCCGGGCCGATTTTATCTAAATGCAAATTTCTACCGTTGTATCCGCCATGGTTTATAAGTAATGTGAAAAAACCAAGTTCTATTTATTTTTAAAACATAGAGAGACCTCCAGTTATGCTGTACTGTGGGCGTATACTTTGCCCTCTTTAGCCCAATTTCGATAACAACCTGCGCGCAAGAATTTTCAATTTTTCTGCCAAATTTGAAACAGACAGCTTCCTTTTTGCGACCAACAGAATGTTTACCACAGACATTACACACGCGGATGCACGGACAGACTTAATTCGGTTTAGAAGTTAACGGGGCTTCTTTCCGAGTGTGGCGAACTTATGCCGCTTAGCCTCAAAAATATGTTCCTCTGCAAGGCTACTAATGCAGCATAAATAATTTATCACATTTTTGCGTCCACGAGTTCATTGTAAACGCATCCATAGATTTAGTTGATTGTCAAACCTAATTTAAGGTTAGTAATCAAAAAGGATTTAATATAAATTTACTCGCTAGGCAAGCAGAAGAATTAAAGCGCTTTTGAATCGTAATCCTTAATACAGATCTGATTACCAGCTTTTTCCGTGTGTCCATTGTTCTAGGGGCCCAGAGTAGATGATACGTTGTATGTTCATTTCGATATGTATGGAAAAACCAAAGCATGTTTTGTTTATCTTTACTTACCACCGACGGTTATGAATATATTCATTCCGTTAACAGATATACAGCATCCAGAAAGCTATAGGACGGTTATAAAGTCGTATCGGATGTGTGCGGTAAACATTACCCCGATCGCAAATATGAACATATCTGCTGCAAATTTATCAAAGTCTGGTATTGAAAATGGGGCAAAGTAGTCAAAAGACTCGCTCATAGTTCAACATAAACGGAGACCGTCTTTATTGTCAAAAGGAAAGGATATATGGGTTCGGGACATTGGTTAATAATTCCCGGGACTGACATGAGCTTATCTATCATTTCTAATAAAAAATTTATATTATTTTTCGGAAAATTCCACAGCTTCAGATGAGGCTTTACACCCTTTCGATCATTTGTTTCATTTGTTGATTCGATATAGCTTTTTGATCGGAGCATACGCTGTTCAAATTTAGCATTGGCTTAAAAAGTGCTTTGATAAGGCTTCTCTTTAAGAAACAATAATTGACGCGTTCTGATTTAAACGGGACCTCGATGATGCGGAACGCGTGGTTGTATCAGAAAACATCGAAAATATCGAGGAAAGTAATCCCGGTAAAGGACGAGAAAAGGTGTGAGGCATAGTTGAATAGTTTGCTAAGGACATCACGACGCATTTTCTTGAAACACATGACATACATGAAACATTTGGCATTAGAATGTTTTTTTCCGACCTGATACTGCGTTCCACGACGGCAATGGCATGATTGCGTGAATGCAAAGACAATTTGCTTCTCCCCCCATTACCATCTTCAGAGTCAACGATCACCGACTATTATCTGTTTTCAATTCGGAAAAAGACGCTTCAGAGAAAAAGAAGAGCTGAATTTGCAAATTTCGCTAAACAAAAGCTTTATGGAAATGTTAGGGAAGTCTTGGACTGGTAAGGTCATTACCCGAATTTTGAAAAAGAAAAAAGATTGTTTTAGTAGCGAAGAGCTACTAGATACGTTATAAACGGTCCTATGACTGGGGGCCACGCGGGTGGCAAACAATTACAACTATGCCAGCGGCTGGACTCTCCAGAAAATTTGTTCGCATGATCCAATCCAAAGGTGACTTTAGTAGATAGGCTTGTGATCCTCTTCGTTTCCCGCAAAAAAATGCCAAACACACATCTCATATCGTCTCAGAATAAACGCATCAATACCTCTCTTCAATACATCTGCGTGCACAATGCGGACAAAAAGAGTCGTAAGAAATGCTAACCTGTTTTTCAGTTTTAGAAAAGACAAAAACAATGATGAGAGCCGTTAAGAATATGCGAATAAACCGAAAAAAGCAAAGAATCAAACTAACAAAACGCTTAAAATCCCATTAAGTGTTATTTTGCACAAGAATTAGGGTCAATGAAAATCGTGTAAATAGTAAAAAAAAAGAAAGAGAGAAAAACCAAGAAGAAAATGCAAACGACAACGAAAATAATACTCGATAAAAACAAAATAAAAATGGTATTCGGGTTATATGGAATCTTTTGATACGCACCATTTGCTTGTAATGCGCACCACCGAAAAGGGGTGGGGGTGGGGGGGCATATTAGTTTTTGCGTGCATTTACAATTTAGAAAAATACGCGTCGCAGCGTGCGTACAGTGGACATATTCGAAATTGGTTCAATTTGCACCTGTCTGTTGCCGAGATTGGAAAAGTTCCGAAATTTTAGGTGGAAAACGTGTCACTTGTCAGGCTTGGCGACGTGTAGCCATTTAGTGGGCCGGTGTGTGTCTTAGATTTACCACACAACGAAATTAAAGAAAATAAGATCGCCCAAAATAATCATTTGATTGGTGAGTTGGTGAGTTGGTGAGTTGGTGAGTTGGTGAGTTGGTGCGTTGATGAGTTGGTGAGTTGGTGATTTTTAAATTAATTCTTCCCTTTAATGACGACTATTGGATGATTCCTGCCCATTTTGGTACGGTTAAGATACACTGTTTGCAACTGAAAATTAACGACGAGAAATCTTCCACTTGAGACGAGAAATCTTCCACTTGACACAAGAATTAAAACGGCAAATTGGGTATCAAGGTATTGACTGACGTATTTGAACCAAACGCGGCAACCAAAGCAGCATAAAGCTCATACTAGATCAACGACAAACCCTGGTGCCGCAGAGTTCCTATTTACTTCTTGTAATAAGTTAACAGAGTTAATTTCGCGTATAATGATCACAAGTATAAAAGCTAAATTCAGTCGGGACCGCATCTTTTATACTTTTATGTCATCGTTTACCCCAGAAAAAGACAAGGGAAGTAAAGGAAGAAAATTCTTATGCTCTCATAATATGGAGCGGGCGCAGTTGATTCCTTCTATTTTCAAAATGAAAGTTTTTATCGTATAGGCATGTGGGCGTTGTAGGCGTGTCCTTTCAAAAGTTCATCTCAGTTCCAAATTCTTTTGCAAATTTTTAGGCGATATCATCACTTTCGCTAACGGGAGAATGTTTACCACAAATACTATAAAGTTACGCAGACAAACAAATGGGTTGACGAAGGGGCGGGCATGTGTAGGTGCATTCAAGATTTAAAACTGACCAACAATTTGTATACTTTATGAAGTTTTTTAAAGGTTGTTTCTGCACATTATAAAGGTATTGAAGAGATAATTAAATTTTGATTCATTATAACAATGAGTAGGCGTGGTAAATTTTTCCCATTTTTGTGCACATATTCTACAGAATTACCCATAGAATATGCGTCCCAAGTTTTTGTAGACCTATTTGCTATAGTTTTTTCCTTCCTTTTGAAAAATAGAGGTATTCTTAGTTTACGTGGTGCTGTGGGCGTGTCCTTCGACCGTTTTGGCCCATTTTCAATACCTACCTGCGTGCAAGAACTTTCACTGTGTTTCTGCCTTCATTTTTGCGACCAGAAAAATGCTTACAAAAGACATTACATAGACGCATAGACGGACAGATGGACATGCTTACATCGATTTAGAATTCAATGCTGATCAAGAATCTATATATTTTGTGGGGTCTCTGATGCTTCCTTCTGGACGTTGCAAACGTTTCGACACAACGAATACACCCCTCATCCGCCGGTGACGCGTATAAAAAAGTAAATAATTATCAATTAGCGGAGAATTATCAAACACGGTTTGGTAGTGTTGTAATAATGAACAGAAAGATATTGACTTTGCCTAGTCAAAGTGTTCTGTTAAAGTTTTCTGAAATTCAAACCAAGTATAAATTGCATATTTCAAGGCGTCCGCCTCTTTCGTTTCTCAAAGCCGAAAAAGTACGTAAGCCTAAGTGAGACTCGCATATTTTCGCTGACTCGAAAGGCATTTTTATATCCGAAAGCAAAGCTCGTAATATTTTCAAAAGCCGCTACACTTCCTCCGCGTCTCTTCCAATTATGACAACAATCTGTTATCTTAGTCCTTGGGAATCTTTGCTGATTAAATGCCAATTTCGCTGCACGCTTTCATAAATTGCAAATGAAATAACTTGAGAAGAACAGACAGTTGTAAACAGTCGAATGGAATGAAAAACTCTAACACTGTGGAGTTGAGTGCAAAAAAGTTCCCTAAGATAGTTAAGAAACAAGCACGAGAATTATATTCACTCGGGGAACGAATCGAATCTTTCATTTCGTCAGCAATATTTCCTGCTTATCTTTTGAAAATATAATATATAAAAATTATATATGTGTCTTGTTAGCGGGCGTGTGTGGGCGTTTCACATTCGGCCGCTGGAAGCGGAAATTTTGGAAAAACTTACGTTGTACCAATTCTGTGACTTTTGCACGGAGTTGTACTGACGGATAAAATGGAATATCGCCATAATCCCTGAACTTAGTGAGCTTGTAAGTATTTGCATGGACGGACTAATTTCATCGTTTTCTTTGTGGCATTCAGTGCTAAGCGCCCACAAGATCCCTAAATTGTATGTAGAATTGATTGCAGAGCTAGATTCTGAATTGAAATAGAACGCGGGGAAAGACATAGAGAGAGAGATAGAGAGAGAGAGAGAGAGAACATACAACATATAACATATAAAAATAATAATATTTGATATATTTGCATATTTGCCATCGATAGAGATTTCGTATAAATTTCAGCGCGATCGAATTCGTTGATTTATGAAAATTTGAACAATAAAGTGAACGATTTTTCTGTATTTATTTTTAATGTTGAATATTAACACCATTCGCCACACGATGAATAATAACTTTCTGACTAGTTTTGCTTATGAAGGCATTGATGGACGTGATTAAAAACGTATATAAAAAGTTTTATTGTCTCACCTTATCCATGCACACATACACACATACATGAATGTGCGCGCACTTCACATTCATATATATGCATATGCAATTGTGGTGGTATTGACAGTTACTGCTTGAATTTCATTTTATTTCAATTTTGCTTTTCCTATATTTTCTTGTTCAATTTTATGAAAGTTTTTTTCTTTTTTCTTTTTTCTTTTTTCTTTTTGGAGCTTTATTTGGCCTTAATCGCTTAAATTGCCCGTCGTACATTTGGTAAATTCACGCACTAGACATTATCGTGTTGCCTCAGCATCAGGTTTAATAATTTTTTGCATTATTTGTATCATTAGTGTTTAGATTACAAGTAACCAGCCAGCGAAGGGCAGAGGCGAACAGAAAATCGAAACTTAAAATTGGTTAAACGACCTAACAATAAATGAGTAAATAAACCCAAGAAGAGACGTGAAGCGGACGCCTACAAATAATGAATGAATGATAGAATCTGAAGTCTGCTTTGTAATGGACATATGGCTAATGGGTATCATAATATGTTGAATGAGCCGCAATCCGCACTCTTGGTAATAACGATATCAGCGAAAGCCGATCAGTTATCAAAAGACAGAAGAATTTTCATAAAAGAATCGTCAGTCTTACGTTCCACTCACATCCCGCAACTTTCTAGACATGAGAGCATGAGAAACCCTTCAATATCGACGAGGTACGATGCGAATATATATTATATATATATAAGTATATAAGATATTTAATGTAATTTTATTGCGGACCAATCCCAAGTTTGTGTAACGTTTCCATACAGAGAAAATCTAACATATGCGTAAGGGCAGCGCTATCTTTTGGCGGATACTAAAATAATAAATAATTATTTATAGAGTTTCACGTTGCAACACACGGATCGGGTCAGCAATAACGGGCAATGGAAAAATAAAAGAACGCAAGACTACTACTGCAAACAAAACTACGTAGCACAAGACGAGACATCGAATTATAAGAAATCGTATTGCGATAGCGAATCATTCGAATAATTATTGATCAGAGGCATACAATGTGTACACAACTTGACAGACCTGCAGGCAGGCATACTGAACTTGTTGAGTTGGCGGACAATTCGAATTGAAGTGATTTGAGTACAATGTTGGCTGCATTCCTGGCCTTGCTATGATCTTTTGTTTTTGTATTGTGCATACACAACATATAACGCTCGCAGCAACTGCGTGGTAATTTTTTTAAAATATTGTATATGTTACTCCATCTTGCCTTCCTTTCCTATATTTATTTACATATCTTGCTTTTCTGCCACTGCAGCAGTACTGAACGGCGGCGACTTCGATTTTAATACGAAAAAATTCTATTCTTCTGTTAAAAGCAATGCTGACCGACTTGCGCACACACACACACACACACACACACACACACACACACACACACACACACACACAGCCATCTCAAGCAAAATATTTTTCGACTACAGATCATTTCATGGGTAATCATTAATATTTTTCTCTCTCTCTCTCTCTCTCTCTCTCTCTCTCTCTCTCTCTCTCTCTCTCTCTCTCTCTCTCTCTCTCTTTTCTTTTCTTCACTTTTTTGTTTACTTTATGTTTGCTGTTTACTGTTACATGATAATGTTATTATTTATGCATCAAAGAAAGAGCCTTTAAAATAATGGATACGTAAATTTTTTACCAACAAAGTGGAAATTACACAAAACAAACAACTGCACGCACGCACGCACACAACTCCTAAGGCAAGCAACGTTCTGCTAAAGTTATACACAATTTTTCTTTTCTTTTTATTACATCAATCAGCAATTGAAGCGCGAAATAGTCCAAAAACAACAACAACAATAACAACAACAACAACAAAAACTGAAAATTTTTTATAAAGAAAGCAAAAGGCTGCGTTGCTTTTTCTGTTAACTTCGTCGTCTCACTGGTAACGCCCCTGGATACACTTACATACAGATTCGAAAATTCATAATAACCGCTTCCGAGACTATATATTACGTGTTGCATACTCGGAGCTTAAATCCTAATCTATAGTTGAACTGTGACATTAAACTTTATAGCGACTTAATAATAATAAATTATTTTTGCATGATGTTTGATTCACTCATCAACCTCAAATTCGACTTAGTCAAGATCCGGTTAAACCCTATGTTCCTTAAAGACAATATATATACAAATTCATAAGACTTATTTATCTCACCCCAATCGCTGTGAAAATGGTTAACTATAATCCGACCTCCAACTCCAACTGTAAAACTCATCATTAATCAATTTAATCAGCCGGGCCGGCGTATTCGTCTAGCTGATCGTTTGGCTCCGGTCGCAAAAATTAAGAGAGCATTTGGTTCAAGTATTTTCAGTTTAATCCTCGAAAATAAGCCTGCAAAGCGTCCTTATAGTAGCTAACAGAATGGAACGCGGTGACAAAAAGGAAGGAAAACGTACCACTTACACCTTATTGTCATCCAGACATGAAAGTTAATTTAAAAGTCCAAAGAGAACATGATTGCGAACATAACCATAGAAGAGCGGATTTTCCCCAACAAGTGGAAGGTGCAATGGAAGTTGGATCTCTTTTCTAAAATGTAACGAGCTCCTAGACATAATTGGGAAGCGTCGTATACGAACAACTGCTGCTGATGCCCGAGGGAAGAGGTGCTCTGTCGGATAACGGATTCGGACTCAGAAGATCACGGCTTACGATAGACGCCTTAAAGAATGTAGTGGCGCTTGCCTCAGACACTATAGCTGGAGAGCGACGGAGAGGCGGCGATAAAGAATACTGCGCCGTGATTATACTTAACGGGGGAAACGCGTTTGGGTCGGCGAATTGGGGTCATAACAAGATACTTTTCGGACCGCATGTCGCGTACTATAGCAGCAATAGCAAGAAGTCGTCCCAAATAACGGCGGGCGTCCCACAGGGATCAGTCCTTGGTCCGTTCGGTCATGATATATACGAACTCAGTTTGAGCCGATTCACTCACCATAAAATCAGTGTACCGAAAATGGACGGCAATATATCGTCTTAAAGCATATATGCGGATTCCGAACAATACCAGAAGAGGCCATCCTGGTAATGGCAGACGCCGTGCCAATTGATATTTTGACAAACGAAATAGGGCGCATTCGCGGCGTCGCAACAACGACCGTTCCCAAAAATCGAGCTGCTAGTGTCGATGAAGACTTGAACATCGCGGCGGGAAGGAGCAGCACAAGAAAGATGGACGTTCGTTCTTATCACAAACATAATGCGATGGGTCGAAAGAGCGCACGGGGATTGTTATCTCACCCAATTCCAAACTGGTCGGAAGGCCCTGCACAAGTTGGGCATGATAGCTGGCCAAACTGCACCGAATGCACTGTATTTCACTGAAAGACGTTTGAGTACCGTAGACCTCAACTAGAACCCAATGAGATATTGCAGGTGATAACGGGCAGTAACGAAGTCTGGAGCACCATTCACGAGTTTATAATGAAGGTGCTCTACGCACTACGGCGCTTAGAAAGACAGCCGCTGGAGAGAGAGGGAGTTTTAGCACGTAGGCGCCATGAATGGCGAATAGTGTATGTTGCTGCCACGGGCCTGCAATGTCTTTGTAAGATTACTACTTACCAACTTATGTAGCGAAAAAACACACACATACACCTCTTTTAACTAATCTCTTTAACTTACATCAAAGCACTGACAATAATCGATAATAATTATAAACAATTTGTGGCGAGTGTTGAATACGTGCGACATCACACATATGAAAATCGCTTGTTTGTTTTGCAGATGGAAATGTCGAGAACCGTAAAGAACGGTATGATACTCAAAAAGTACACGTGGAGAGGCGTGATTAAGCCAATTCAAAAAATGATTTCAAGTTAATTTATCTGGGGAAAAATTGCGTCGGCGCAAACGTTATAAGCATCTACCATAGATAATGTAGGGTACAAAAACGAAACACTCTGTTTGTGATCATCTGCTCTCTATGCCTCATAAAGCACTTTGAGTTAAAAAGTTTTTTAAAAGTTCCCGAAGCGCCGAACGAACAGTTAAGTGAACATGACGGACGGCGGACGATCTACCATATTTCTTCTTCTTTATTCTTCTAAATTGTGCACGTCAACAATGCGGAAATGCAAAGCAAGAGAAATTGACTGTAATCCACTTTGTTGCAGCCAATAACTAACACAAAAAATTGAAAAGGGAGTACGGGTTGGCGAACGCTCGAGTTCCTCCGATTCCTTCCAACAGTTAGTAAGGATAATCGAGCACGAGTGCGACCATTTTGGTTCCCTTTGAGCACTTAAGCACTTAACAGTCGCATGCATGTTCAAGATGTAGGATTGGATGTAGCATTATCAGCCGTTCGTTGCCGTCTTAGTGTGAAGAAAATTTCTGTAATAATTTGACTGGACTGGACATGCTGCAGTTAATGTTCGTTAAAAAATTGCTAAACAAATTTCTATTGAAATTCCTCAAAAAAGATTCCAAATGTGCTAGTAGGGTGCCTGGTTTGGGTACATCTTTAGAATCTTTGAGATTTTGATTATTTTTAAGCAGATGCGGGCAAGTTCAATAAAATAAAAATCTTTACTACTTTTCCGAATTCCATTAAATAACCGATTGAGGTATTTGGATGCTCGTTGACCCTCAACTCAATCCGATTATTTTCTGTTTACTTTTCTTTTTTTTTTTATTATCTCTCAACTTACCTTTAACTGCTTCGTAATATCCTAAATCCAGCGTGAACGATTCTTGACGAGAAATCACCAACAAAAGTGAAAATTGTGTTTTTTTAATTCAATCGTTACTGCTGCTATTACTGTTGTCGTTGTTGTTGTGACTGCCAAGAAAAAAATTTGTTTTTTTTTTTGAAGTAAAAGTTTTCGCGATTTGGCAAATAGTTCAAGTTTCAAATTTTTTGAATTACAAAATACACAGCGAAATAGAGCTTTAAAAAATAAAAAAGACAAAAAGGTAGCTCACTAAAGAGATTAAAATTTTCGCGTCAAAATTGTAGTTCACTCAAAAAAAAAAAAAAAAAAAAAAGAAAAGAAAAAAAAAAAAAAGAAAAAAAAAAAAAAAAAAAAAAAAAAAAAGAGGAGAAAACATTAAACAAAAAGTGAAAGAAAAACAAGAAAAACAATAGTTG
>KK502539.1:325072-355641 GCA_000688735.1 Glossina austeni | reverse complement strand
CAACTATTGTTTTTCTTGTTTTTCTTTCACTTTTTGTTTAATGTTTTCTCCTCTTTTTTTTTTTTTTTTTTTTTTTTTTTTTCTTTTTTTTTTTTTTTTTTTTTTTTTTTTTTTTTTTTTTTTTTTTACTTAAACTTTCTTATGTTTTTAAAGAGTCTTTACCCAAGACATCGAAGAGAAGCTTCATAAAATTCAAAACGCGACGATAAATTCTCTCTTTGGTTTTTGTTTTTTTCTTCTATTTAGAAAAATATCGAACAAGAGAGTTTATTTAGTATGAAGTCAGCTAACATACGTATGTCTTCTGTACAACTAAGCTTAAGGTGAAGATTAAAAAGGCTTACACACAACGGGCACAAAGCATACACGTGCTTACATATATGGATGTGTATTGTAAAACTTGAACGACCTTAATTTGGGAAAATATGAAAACAAACGAGTTTTTTTCGAAAATATTTTTAATCGACATACACGACGATGCATATATGCATACATGGCTCTGCAAATCTTTATGAATATATATATATATATATATATATATGTATATATATATATATATATATATTGTTTTCAATACCAAATACCACAGCAGAGACTAATGTTCGCATAACCAAACGAATATAAATGCATTTTACTTTTGCTTTAAATAATCGCAATTGAAAATTCTATCAGTAATATGGTAAACCTGTTTATCTACTAACGGTATCTCACGAATAGACAGTTTTATCCGTCCAGTGTATATTAGTGTTAGGGGTAAGCGGGGCTTAACAAACATATTCTTGGCATCAATGAAAAATTGAGCAGATCCGCCCAAGACCCACTGTACCCATTGTAACCAAAACGATTGAGTATTGAGAGTGATTTGAAGACCCAAACTTGATCCAAATTTCTGCCAGGCGTTTTCAAACTTGTCGTGAAGTTATTAACTAAGAGCGTCTTTACGTTACGTTTCGTCAACATTTTTGGATTTTTCTCTTAAATTTTAACTCACTATTAATTTCATTCTTTTTATGCATGATTAGCTTTTCATAATGCCCCCCCCCCTCCCCTATCTATTTTATATAAGCAAATCTCTATATATATGTTTGAGATAAGTGTAAAATGTTAAATTGATCTAATCATGTCCGTCCGCTGTTATTGATAATCGGTGTACTGTATCTGCCCTACATCTTTCGTAACAAACTATGAAGCTAACGATTTATTTTTGAAAGAGAAGGAGTGGCAAATTGAATAGTGAGTGGGGTGCAAAATTTACTCCCACGTATATATGCAACTTCTCTTAAAATCTCTCGTAAAATGTTTCTCTCGTTGGAGAGAATGAAATATCGCTTAATCGACGAATTTGTCGCTTTCGTGAATACATCTGCAGTTTTTCAGAGGGAATCAATATAGGAAAACTCCTCTTCTATTCATCCAAAAAATATGGAAAATATGGAATATGGAATAATCAACCAGTCTGTTCCCATTACATGTTACATATTAACGATCACATATTACATACGATGTGTATCTGTCCGTCCATGTGTGCTTCTGCATTTTCTTATAATTTCTTTTTACTGCCTGCGGAATTGTTTAGATGATAGTTGAACCCCCATAAAAGAAACTGTTCTCTATAAGCAATGGCCAAACAAAAAAAGCCAAACTATCAACCGAAAGCACTTTTTTTTAAATTTTTTATTGTTGACTAACATATATAGAAACTTTGACTTTTCAATTCTACACCTGTCGTATCACACATGCGGCAATGCTGATCTTAAACAAACACACTAAGATATCTGAAGAGCACATGAAAGGAGAAATGTTGCAACACAAGCCATAGTCGAAAGCATGACATACGCAGGCGTAATAAAATTCCAAGCTATGGAAAGACACAAAACGAGGGTGCCATATGCATTCACACGCAATGACATGTCGTATACGATTTAACTGATTTTTGAAAGTAGATTTCCGATAGTGAAAAGTATTGAAGGACCAGTTTGCTCCAAATGAAATGAATTCTTCAGATTGCAACAGTCACTTCAATAGAGAAACGATTGGACGAAGGTAAACATTTTGCATGAACTTAGTTAACCACGAACGCATCGTATTAGTGCTGAGCGAAAATTTTCACATTTTGTTGCTCTAGTCCGTTTCAATTCTTAACACAGCTAATACGCTAATACGCTCCTCATAGGCAGACGATCGTAGCAATTTGCTTGCAAGTACGCCGACGATTTATAAATGTATTCAGGACACTTGTTATTGACGTGCGAAAAGGTCTTTTCCGTTTTGTGTCTCCGTATCCCTAAAATCTATCCTATTAAGGATTAGGGATTCGAAAACTTGATTATCGTTTGCTTCTTTACCTATAAATTGACTTGAATTGTGAGCTAACTATGAGTTGTAAGCATTTTGAAAAAATAAACTATAAAATGACTTAATCTTCAGATCATTACAAAAACTAGCGGAAAAAATTGAAAATAATGTTATATAAAATAGATTTTGAAATTATGCTTAGATAGTGTAAAAAAAAAAAAATGTGTAGGGAACAGACTACTGGTTACTTTTGGAAATCGTTATACCCCTGAATTTTCTAAGGGGACCACCATAAAGGATTTTTGGAGGAAGTCCTCTATATGTGTTTAGTGCTTGAGTAGTGTTGATTAGCATATCTATTCGCTGGATTTTCGATTTATGGTCTGAATATACCGTACACAAGCAACAAGTTTACTTATCGACTCACTATATAGAAAAAGTTATTTATATGTCGTAATCCCAAAAGCAAAATGAAAAAAAAGTGTTAAATAAATTTTTAATGCATTCATCACGTTAACGAACAACACTGTACGGCACGTTCTAATTGAAAATGTGAAACACATTCACAAGAATTTATTACAAGTAACTTTCATATTATAATTGCGGTAGATGTGCTCGTCTATTTTATGTACCAGAATACTTTTGCGTATTCTATGAGTTAAACAACATTGTTTGTTTGTTGTTTGTTGTTGCTATTGTGCAGAAGTGTTTCATTACTGTTTTAAAAAATCAATTTTTTGATTTAGTATTAGTTTGTTTAAGAAATGCATTATTTTTTCTACTCCTATTCCTATTGGATTCCTGTGTTGAAAAAACGCGTTTTTCAGCCATTAATTCGTTGCTCTTTGAAAAGATCACTTCACTCTTTAGAGACAGTCACAGTAATAAGCGGCTCTCTATCTCTCTCTCTCTCTCTCTCTCTTAGTGAAAACTGAAACATACACAACTAAACGGACAAGATTTGCGACAGTATAACACGTACACATAAAGGAAAAGAAACAAAACATTAAAAAAAATAAAAATAAAAAACACACACACACGCATGCTCGCACGCACGCACGCACACACGCACGCACACACGCGCACGCACACATGCACACAAAGAGGGCAAGCCACAAACAAATGATAGGTTGAATTTTTCTATCACTCTCAGCTTTTCGTACCGAACAGAAAATACTAATACGCTGCGACTTGTTGTTAATATTTCTTTGTCTTTATTATTTCCACTACAGGGGGTCTTCTTGATGCGTTAGATATGTGCAACGCATGCATCGACTATGCATCGTCGAACTCTGAATCGGTTTATTTTTAGTACTTTAGTACTAGTTTAACGAAAATCTGAAAATTACGTATAAGTTATCGTGCACGTGATATCAAAGTCTTTCTCTTCATACGCATCCGATTAAAGTCCAGTTTCAGCTATGTCAGCGTAAATGAACTGAAATTTTGACATTTCAAGATCGAATTCTTCATTCTAAAATGGATATGCAACGACATTTCAGATTCGCGTAGCACACGTAAAGTTAGCATGAGACGTATTTTCGCTTTGGCAAGTGATGAGTATTAAAAGATTCGGCTCAAGCCGAATATATCTTCTTTCTTATTTTAGATTTAGTTTTGTCTTAAGCATAATGCAAACGTATGTACAACGTTGTGGATACCATAATGATAGGTATGTGTGTATGAGTTTGGCCAACAAGTTCTCTCTTGTGAGTTTTTATTAGTGTTTGATCTCGCGCTGTACTTTTTAAGCTTATTTTCCTTAATTTTGCTTTTCGCAGTTTTTTATTTTTTTTTTTTAATTCAGTTTAAAAACAGGTTTATTAAGAAAGAAAATAACTTTATTGAAAAGTGTACACAAATTTAAATTTTTGTTGTTGTTTAGTTACCACAATTGTGTCAGTTTTTCACTATTAAATAAATCGTTTTGAGTTTTCTTCCGCCTTTGCCCTCAAGTTTGTTTTATTAATTTTTTTTAATTTTTGTATTTTTTTTTTTTTTTTTTTTGTTTAATTGGCTTTAGTGAAATTTTATTCATTCATCGTCAAAATTCCATTCGATTTCAAGCACAACTCTTTTTTAGTTGTATCTTTTAGCCGCTCACACAACCTTCTGCTTTTAAGTGAAAATAATGACTAAATGAAAATAATGAATGAGAGGAGATGAGGAGATTGCTTTGAATACTCTTTATTTTACCGGGCTCTCGTACAAAACAACACAAATATTAAACCAGTTTTAACAAAAATACACACGTACCCTTAAAGCCCAAACATACATAAAAAATCATTTTCTTTTGTGCTTTTGAATAAGGGTTTTTTCGTTTAGTTTTAATTTTCATTTAATTTTCATTTTTATTCGCATTCTCTTAACGAACATTTCGAACACGCCGCTTCCTATTCAATTTTTTACCATTTACCATAATACACAATCACAAACAAACACAACAACAAAAAACTGACTTTAAATTTTGGTTAAATTTTAGATTTCGAAGAGCTCACCTTAACACGCACACATATACGCACGCTTATAAGGAGACAGTTCTTTTATGAAATGGTATGCAGAGGCTCTCTCTACCTCTCTCTATCTATGCTCTCTTTCGTCAATGTTCTATTACTCATTACTGATTGCTCTAATAATACACACATGCACGTTCGAGATCATTGTTCTCCTGGCAATTATCTCACACTTTATATTAATGCAAAGAAAGTAATTTATAAGTGAATTGGGTTGCTCCGTAAAATAATGAAGTAAAACGAAAAAATTGCGGAGTAGAATGAAAAATTTTTTCTTCTATACTTTGGCAATTTTCAATTATCTATTAAGAATTATAATCAAAAAATAATGTCATTGTTCAAAACACTTTTTGTTTCTGGCACATGAATATTCTGCTACGGGTTGCATTGAAAGGGTCGTATAAAACTTTAATTGAAAATTAATTTTATATGCAGTCAAGCATAAAGATAAACAAATTAATTTATTAAAAGCGACAGTAGTAGCTAAATTAAAGAGAAACCGTTCAGCAACGCGAAAAGGAAACAAAAATTGCAATTTTTATAAGAAAGGAGGTCAATAAGGTGAACTCAGTCATCACAACTATAAAGATTATGGCATATAAACGCATAGATTTAAGCACAACTCAACTCTTTTATAAATTGTTTTTTTTTTTTATGGTAGTAACCAACAGGTGCCTATCATATTATTTCATATATTATCTTACACAATTTCTAGGGATGATAAATCCTAAACCTACTTACTTACCGTTCACAATGCCATATATAAGAGATAAAATTCAAATTCATTTAATCTCCAGGACGATTGGGGCCTACTTATAACGAGTAAAAACCGCGATCATCAAAGTCATTTGCAACATATTATACCAAATTTTATGGGAAAGTATTTTATGGCAAAGTAAGGACTTGTTTGTAGCGAAAATTTAAGAACAACTATGTTACTTATTAATATTGTTTAAGGGGTTTTTTGTACATTTCATGGTATTATACGAGCAGACCTCACTATGCTTCTTTATTATATATTTCGTAGCTCAAAAATTGAAAGCGTTGACACATTTGCAATAGTTTCACTCCGAAATTGCTTCTTCTTTTATTTAGTTTCATAAATAACGAACAATATAATTATTTGTACGGTGTCTTTGCTTTGATGCTTTGCTCCTCTCTGCAGAGAGAGCAGCACTGAAAAACATCTATAAATTTTTCCACTTTACCACTGCCTTATCGATTATCTCATACAACTAAAATTTGGCAGCACTCTTAGTTCATATCAACGAAAACGAATTAAACACTGGCCACCAATTATGTTTGGCATTAACTAGCTTTCATTTTCAAGTTTCGACCTTTTCAACTATAAGCACGCAAAAGAAACGCGAGAAACGCTCTTTCAGGATTGGCAAAACGAACGTAAACTCTAATGTAAGTTGCTGTTGCTTTGCATTAGTATTGGTTATTCTGAATTAATTAAATCGGTTGCTTACAACTGCATTTACAATGCGATGTAAATTGAAAATAAAATTAATTTGTGAACAAAATTGTTTATTTAGAGACAGCTGAACCAAAACAAAAATTTTAAATCGAAAGGTATGCAAATTGTCTTGTGTAAGTATCTGCTGCACCGTCAAATTGAATTGTATTCCGCTTTAAGATGTTTTGCAAAAATTAGGATTGATTTGCAATTCATTTTAAACTGTTGTACATTCTTTATAAAGGTAAATTCATATGTTAATGTACTAATACAATATATTACATAAACTGAAAATAAATTCGTACATGTTAACATTCAAAGTTCAATTTCGTAATTCAAAATGTTCCTAAGAAATGAAAATATGGAATTACCTTGGTCCGAGTTCTAAGGACGGAGGGTTGGTGGCATCCACTAATTGCCTAATTTTTGTTAATTATGGCTACTAAAGACTTAAAACAAAAAAAAAATAAAAATAAAAAGAAAGGTAGCAAAAACATTGACGATTTCGCATATATAAAAGACTGATTACATGTAGAAATCTCGTCTAACGGTATTGAGCATGCTGTGTGAAAAATATACAGCAGAGATGAACAAAGAAGTGCAACACTCTTCTTATCAGAGTTCCTACAACAGTGACGGGATTAAAGGAGGAAAGGAACGTAGTCAAGATCAAATAAGCATAAGACTTAGTCCGGTCAAGGAGATAATATCGGCAGATTTTGACAATATGCGATTAAAAGATATGTTTAAACAAGTACTTTTATTTAATGCGTGGATCTCTTAGCGGTCGGATTCTCTGCTCCGTGAATGAAGACTCCCCATCCTCCACGTGCACACAAGATATAAAATTTGAAATTATATAAGTCGTAGGAAATTTTGTCTCTTCGTTTTATTTCGTCAACAATTTTACATAATTTTATGTTTGTGTGATTTTGTTATTGGTTGCATCATGTTAAACAAACAAACGTCAAATTTGCCCCTTATTTTCCCGTTGTTTTTTCGAAACCAATTTCGAATAACGAACTCCCCACCGAACGGTTATCAAGGTGCGTCTTTCAAATGAGAGTTAGTTAACTAATATATGCACAATTAGTGCCCCGATATCTCTCCATTATTATAGTCTACAGAAAATGTCTATAAGCGGATAAACTAGTAAACCAACCATTGATATTAATATTAAAACCTTGGAGGAAGATATGTTTAGATTAAATGAAAAAAAAAAACATCAGCAAAATGAGAAAAAAGGAGATATATTGGGTCATTAGTTGAGTTATCCGAGATTATTGGAAGATGTTGATGATTAAAAAATAAAATCATAACAAACGGCGGAAACAGAGAACAGGCAGAATAACTCGAATGAATTAAATAATGGAAAATTAAACCTAATCACTTAACTTTACTCGTCATATTCAGAATTATAGAAAACCCCGATTGACGCTTTAAAGCTATTGACACTGACAATAATTTTTTTTATTAGATGTTAGTTTTCATGATCTTGAATATTTGCGACCTGGAAGAGTGAAATCCATTGTCCGTCTCGATATAACGAATGAATTTTCTCTTGTAGACATTTTGATGTATGAGTATAAGTGAACGATGCATGATCTGAATCCGAAATCTGTGACACAAATCGTGGTATTCTCTCGTGTTCACGCCTATTGAAGACGTATCCAACTATCTAGCACATTTACTCATAGCCGATTATAGATCTGTTTTTATTAAAACTGCCATATAAATTCGCTCCGTACGATATGAGCGAGCACACGAGGTAGCTAGAGTTGCTGAAAAAGTAGCACCGTGTGTAGCGTTTAGTTTGTTGTTGTAAAAAAAGTATCGTGTGTAGTTCGTTGTTGTAAAAGTAATAACGTGTGTGTTTGTTGTTGCACATTCTAATTTTTGTTTACATTTGCCAGGCACGTGCTATTGTTTACATTTCAAAAGTAAGATCATATTTGCTGATCATTTTGTTGCTGTAAAAATAGCACCGTGTGTAGTTTATTGTTGTAAAAGTAGTACCTTGTGTAGTTTGTTGCTGTAAAACAGATTTCATGTCTGAGATAAGTTACGAAATAATTGCCTGAAACTACATATTCTGCTTCTTAATAATAAACGTAAGAGAGAATGATAATATCCAGCATAAGCAAACGATATGAAAGACCACAAGAGAGAGAGAGAGAGAGAGAGATAGAGTAAAAGAACTGAAATGAGCATGCCTATGCACTATGTACGCGTAAGACTACACCATGAACGTTTGTATGGTTTAGGCGATGACGTATTAAATAAATCTGTGCGTGAGTGCATTCGCGCAATAGCAGATATACTCGTGTGCGGTTGTGTGTGCCTTTGCTTAAGCAATTATAGTATTTTTGGAGATATTCCGAATTAACGAATCTTAATACATCGACATGTTTTGCTCCAAGGACGATCATTATTGAGCATTGTTCAGATCGGACCACTTTTGCGCCCACCTCCCATATTTTGAAAAATCATTCTATGAATAATTGAAGGACTTAAAATAGACCAATTAGTCGGAAATCAGTGGGACAACATTATGTTTGAGCAAAATTGGAAGCGTGACTAACAATATCAATCACTGCATCACCCGTTACAACCTTAGGTAAAGCATTGTCCAGTATCACAATAGCTTTGATTTTGTCTGAGTTTAACTTTAAATTATTGAAAGGAGGCCAGCACGAGATCCAAATCTTCATTAATATATACGGCCAAAACTTCCACAAGTCCACGTGGGCGAGGTGTATATCTACCTGAGAATAATTCAAACACAAATGAATATTAACGTTTTCACATTGAAGTGTTAGGAACGATTCTGAAAATCAGTCCATGAAATAGATCACCAATATATAAATGGTGCAGATTGTCAGAGATTTACAACTTTTATTATTATTATATAAATTTAGCCAGAGAATAAATTCGAAGACTAAAGTCTTAAAGCACTAGCATCTAAGGCTTTCGGCCGTATTATTTTTTTTTATTAATATTATTATTATTATTATTATTATTATTATTAAAAACCCTTTAAAAACTCTAACACTCTACTCTACAAGTTTCATTTCCAGGAGCTTTATACAAAACAAAAGGCGCAGGTTGGTTGAAGATGGCTTAAATTCTAGATATATGAACAAACGAATTGACGAACTCAGCTACAAAAAGCATCTTTGCAGCCAGTAAATGATTTCTTAGTTTAATGCGCAGCGAATGAGTAAGAGAACGAGTTTGTGTATCTGTTGCGTTATTCTTAATACATAGAAAATAACAGATCGCGTGCAGGTTTATATTTACGAGTCAATTGTTCTTGATTTGCTATAATTACAGGCGTCTCTGCCGCCTCCTTATGACATCGACTAGCCACATACAATAGGAACAAATAACGTGGGTCTTTCAGCGAGCCACCGCCTTCACCTAAGAAGAAATTCTATTAACTAAATTTTCATATAAAAATTCTTTAATCGAAAATATGTCTTTTAAGAAATTTAAAAACATCAATGAAAATGACGACATACCCGCAACATCATGCGTAAAGTTATTATACCTTTGCTCATTAAGAAAATGTCTGCAGTACGTTAAGGATATGTCTTCATTCTGAGAGTTGAGACCAAGTATCATGGTAGTTATGATTGTCTTAAAATCGATAGAGTCATATATCTAGACATTCACCAATAACAAAACAAGATGGGGCTCAATGTAGTCTTGCTCTCCGACAGATTTAAGTTCTCTTCTTTCAGAGAAAAACAGCCGACTCTCGGACACTTACGCCAATTATTCAAATAAGGCGTAATAAATTTAATGGCTGTCAGAGTGAAATCAAAGCAAAACTTTAGCTTTTTTAACAATAGATTGTGATTCACAGTGTCAAAAGCCTTAGGCAAGCCTTAGGAGGAACGGCAAGAGTGAGTGTTCATCGCAGCATTGCAACGACAAGCAATGGTCAATTAATTTTTAATTTTTCAGTTTTCAGTTCCAATTTATTTATTTGTACAAAAAAAGCTTATAAAAGTCAAATCCCTACCTAATCACACATGATAATTATACAAATAATAATGCGATTCTAATAGTTAAAGTAAACAACACACAAATAAACTAAACAACTCGCCCGAAATTATTTAGCATCTTCGCTCTTCACAATTGTAAATTTGTTATTTCATATTATTTGTGGTAAGCATTTTTTTTCTTTTCAAGATATCTAAAACATTTGTTTACAAATAGTTCAAGTAAAACAATATTCAATCTCCATTTGAGTTTCTTTTTTTCTTGTACTTATTCTTACAGTACTAGATCCAGGCAAAGATGCGGACGCATTTATAGATAATTAATTTTACTTAATATAACTTTAAATTACTGATTTATGCTAAATCAAAAACAATTTTCGAGCATTGCTTCTAATCATTCTTATTTGCTTGTGACGACGACAGAAAGGCCAGGAATAAGAGTTTAAAGTCGCAGTAGATATAAACATTAATACACCAAAGTAAAATAATTATATATAACTGTTTCCACTCATAAGTTAAACAAACTTACTCTCAACGCTCATATTGTTATATCATAGTAATCACAGAGCCTTGTAACAAGGCAAAGCACTATTTATCTCTGAAGAATGTCCTTTCCATGTAATCAACAGCAACAGGGAAGCTTTTTTCATACTATTCAGACCCCCAGTTTTCGCTGGCGCAAAGGCTTTCAGGGCATAAAACTCTGCATTCATCAGCTGTAAATTTTTCAATGTTATTGAAGAGGTCAGAAAGAGAAGCGTTTTGGGTGTAACATTTCATTTGTTGATGGATTTTCTGAAAGTGCACAATAATTGCTTTGATTCCATTTGACGTGCGTCACACATTATCTCAGTAATCGCAGTGTGCTTACCTGAAAATAATTTACAATATAAATTTGTGATAATCTCCTGGCAAACGTCTGTTAAATGAGACATGATTTTACAATAAATGAACTGACAAACCTAAATATTTAGGCAGATTATATGTATTAGAAGAACGATACAAAAATTCTTTAAATAAAATATGTTCTGGACGGACAAAAATGCCCCGATGTATTATAATGTTATAATTTCCAACTAATGTTTTGTGCAAAAAAGGTGTTTTCAAAAACCTAATGCTGGCAACTCTCAACCAAAAATAAAGGTGATCTTGCCATATGTACCTGTTAGTTGGATTTTAATTATAAAATTATAAAGCTGTCAATTTTGTCAAAGTTGGGAAAAATTTACCAGTGTATACTTAATCTAAAAGTAAAGCAACAATTTTTCCTTCTTCCTAATTTGCTAGAAATGCAACTGTTATTTTGACCCGTACTGCGTCTAATGAAAGAATGAGTTTATTTATAAGTTCATGTTTTTTGTTTTCTTATTTACATTTTGTTGATTTTGCATATATTTTAATCATACGCAAATATCATCTCTTGTGGCAACACTTGCTTAAAAGGGAAAATAAGATAAATAAAAGAATAAAATTTTATTTTTCAGTTGGGCTGCGAGGGCTGCGAGCGATGTTGAAAAGCAAAAGTCGGGCGTGGAAGTTAGATAAAAAGTAGTTGGAAATTTGTAACATTACTAAAAAGAAATAAAAAAAGCTTTATAATAAATATATAATATATCATTTGCGTAAGCAAAAAAACGTGAAGTTCTTGCGGAATAATGTCATTACAATGAAAATATGAATACGTTGCTTCATATAGTACTAATTCCCAGTGACGTGACGTCGAAAACAGGCAAAGAGAAATACGAAAAAAATTCATAAAAAATTTTTTCTTCTATACTTTGGCAATTTTCAGTTATCTATCAACCGACCAGAAATTGTCAAAATGGAGAAGAGGAAATTTCATTAAAAAGGGACCGGCAGTAAAAGATATTGAATGAAATATTTTTATTATTTATATCAATAAAAATTCTTATTCTTCATATATGAAAAAAATTACCCTACAAAGAATAAAGGACCGTCATGTATTGTAATAAAAAAAAAATTCACGACAAAAGAAGCTGACAGCAATCGGGAAAATGTCTGCGTGTGTTGTTTGTCGAGGGTATGAGGAAATCTAAAAAAATTATTTTTCTAAATTTCAACTTAATATTGCAAATTTTTGTTTTTATCATACAAAGAATGTTTGAATTTTCAGCTAAATTTTTTTAATAATCCGATAAAAAGTGAAGAAAATTAGTGCTTAATAAAGAAAGTGAATATATATATGTGCAAAGTGAAAAGAAAAAAAGTAGTAGAGAAAAAAGTAAAAAATAAAAGCAATAAAAATAAAACTAAAAAAAAAAAATAGTATAAACAGCAAACCAAAATGGCGCACCAGCAGCAACTTGCCTCCGTAAATTGCTCATTAGATGATATCGATTTAAATGCATTAAGGGTAAATTCTATTGTTTAAAATAGTTGATTTTCTTATTTCTAAACTATGTGCAAAATAGTCCACATATATTATAAACAATTAATATAAACTTGTTGTATGCGTGTGCATGTATGTTTATAATTTATTACGTGTATGTGTGTGGAATGTGTGATTAATTTTCTTCGTTTTCTAAAATACTTATACTACTGGTTCTTCGTATTGGTGGGTTCTACGCCCTCTTTATTTTAGCGTTAAGTGTGTGAGTGCGAGTATGTTGAATCTATGCATGTGTATGTGTTGTATTGTATGAATGTGTATGCGTATGTGTGCGCGTATGTGCCATGTATTTGCTTTGATTATTTTGCTTTTTTATTGTGTGAGAGATATGTGTGCAAATCCCCAATCTTTCGTTAGAAGCTGGCCTGTAATTTAAGTAAACTTTAAAAGCAAAGCATGGAATTATATATGAAGTTCGTTAGAATATATAGCTTTCTTGTTTTCATTTACTCATACAAACTATATACAGCTTCTGCTCCTTATAGCGCTTTTTTCTATTATTATTATTAAAAAATGTATTTTACTTCGTTCTTTTTTAATGTCATTATAGAAAAATAATACATTAAACCGTAAAAGATCATTATATTTTGCTTTCTATATTTGCCTCCTATGTTAAGGTAGTAGAGTTACCCCTTGATAATGTGCCAAAAAAGGATCTAACGAAACATCTTTTTTTGTTATTTAGATTAAGTCATAGAATATCTAAGGCTAGCATTCTTTGAGTATTAAGTGCAAAAAAAATTGATTTTTTAGAGAAAGGATCCATTTCAATACAAGTTGTTTTCCTAATTAATTTAAAGGTGCTCATCTGTTGGGTTGCCTTATTTTCCACGTGTTCTTGGTGATCAAATAAGTCTACTGACTTTGACGTTTTCTTTGCAATATTTGTACAATGTATTCTGAATAAGGAGGGAATTTTGAGTAATGTTAACAACCGTCTTTACCTCATTCCAAGTATCAAGATCCACAAGTAAACTTTTTTACATATTATGCACGAACCATTGAATATATTGTCGGAGAGAGTCACAAATTGTAGACTTTTTCGTAATATGTTGAAATTTTAAAAATTTAGTTGCATAGTGGTTTACGCATTAATCCAAATTTCTGTATGAAATCTGACAAAAATTTAGTGCAAATATGCTTATTGCCATGCCTATCAGTCAATAATGTTTCAGACATAGTTGTAATATTTCTTTATACTAAATCCTTTCTTTTTGCTCATTTTATTAATTTAAAAATAGTATGTTGGCATTGTTGTTAAATGCTTGTGTAGTTGCTAATAGTAAGCGTGATGTTTTTCAGGTAAGAATTATTACGATGACAACAAAGAAAAAATTACTAATTATAATTTGTGTGTTAACAAAAATATCTTTCGGAAATGACGATTAGATGAACTTGTAGTTATCCAAAACTTTCCACAGCTCCCACACTCGCTTTTGTCAGGTTTTAGTTGCAAGGAATTTGTAATGAAAAACTTGGCAACTCTAGATCTTAAGCTTATTTAAATTTATTGGTTTCGTTGTGCGTTCTATTCTTGCTTTTCTTTCGCACACATATGAACAAAAACACACATCCACTTTTATTTACATTCGCGTACTTTTCACAAATATTTCTTTCATAAATTTTCTCAATGACCTGAAACCACCACGATTACTTCTCCCTAATATTTTTCTATAGCAACAATTGTTGTTAATGCTACTGTTGCTGTTTCTGTTGTTCCTGTAGATATATTTTCTTATACTTTAACCACTTACAGTCGCCTCTCCATGCCACATCCATGAACAATTTGGCTCTGTGTTTAATTCCATGCATTTGCAAGTCCATACATCCTTTTTTTTTTTTTAAGTTTAAACAAAAACGAGAAAAAGGTAAATGTGCGTTAATGTTGCTTTCATAGTTAAAGTTTGTTGTATAACATGTGTGTGCTTAAATGTGTAATATTTGTTTGTTGTGTGCAGTCACATATCATCAACATCATCATGGATGTGTCATTATACCCAACATATCAGCATCTTTGTCGTCTTCAGCACCGTACCTACATAGTCTATTTTATTAATGTTGAAGCTTTTAACTAAAGGCCGAGAAATATAGAAAATTCTAGTAGAAGCATTTGTTGTATGTATGTATATATAGTCTTTTGCTCTTCAATTTTCCTATTAAGATATTTAAATGCCGTAAGAAGAAAATTATTCAATCGGGAAAGTTACAGCTCAAGAGTCATTCTTCTTAGTTTTTCCCTTTATTTAAGTAGCCGATAGTTATCAACTCCCTGAATAATTTATGGAAAAAAATATCAGAAAAAGGAATAGAGAGTTTAATTAGATCAACCATAAGACATATATAATACCTTATATATTTGTTATTATTATATAAAAATAAAAACATATATATTATATAAAATATAAAAACATATATATTACATAAAATATAAAAACATATATAATTATTCTACAATACATACATAGAAAATTGATTTATTTATTATGAATATAAAAAAATATATTTATATACTTTACTCCCTGGATTAGTTAGTAGTGTGTTGTCAAACTCTATGCGGAATTCGCAATTAAAATGCAGTTCTCTGGCATCATTTATAGACTTGTGTAAATGATGCCAAGCTTTTGCTTTACGAATAAAAACAATCATGCCAATAGTAAATAGAAAACATGTGTTATTATAAAACTAAGCACGGAAGAAAACAGCAAATATATGACAGATATGGAAAGGTGACGGAAGAAAACGAGAACGAGACGGCAAAATTTGATAAACGGTTTTATTTAAAGTTATTTCTTGCATTTACTTTTTTTATTAAGAAAAGCGAAAGAAATCATGTTTTGCAAAAATAAGATCAACTTAGAAATGCTAATTCTGCATGAATTTCGGGCTGAATTCCATATAGAGTGCGATAAGAACACTACTATTGCAATCTTAAAATATGAGTTAAGCGGGCAAGCTGAATGCTGAGCAATGAAGCTACCAAAAATCGTCGTATATAAATATGATTTTTCATTTATACAATTGGTCGTCAAATGCTGTCAAATTTTGTAGAAATATTGGTGCAAATGTCCTGTTTTACGTACTATATGATTTGGATGGGGTATTTTGGTTTATTTAGTGAGAACCAACAATCCATAAAAGTCCAATCCTTAGTAATCTGAAAGCATTTTGGGGATGGTTTCTGCCACTACGTCCAGAAGGAATAACATTAAAAAACATGCATGCATACGTATATACATACGTAGGCATGTGCGTAAATGTTGTGTTTTGTCGTAATGGCGACGCTTCGCCAACAAATGGTTTTATAAATTTATTATTAAGAACAATATTATACTGACAACAATTATTATAACAATATCGTTGTACCCCTAAGATTATAGTCGCGTTCCATACAATTAGTTAACGAAAGTATGAATAAGAACAACTTAGGTGAATTATACAATGAAAAAATCAAAATATGATTAATAAATTGCATTTGAAAATTATAACAAGTAAAAAAATAATATTTACCTGTGGCCGAATCTTCTGTTTCCACCACCATCATTTTAAATATTATATCCAAGTTTTTATTCACATCGGAAAGATGTATATGTACCTACTTTGCGGATTGCAAAACCGAAAAGGAAGCTTTAGAGACCGTATAAAGCATATATATCCTTAATAACCGTCGCACACCCGGACAATCTAGCCATGTCTGCGTTTATGTCTGGCGCCTCTACTGGGCGTGAAAATCGATATATCGACTTCACATTTGACAGAAAGATTGAAAGTTTTCGCACAGACAGTATTGATATTAGATCTAAGCAAAAATTTATAGGTGTTTGCTGTTTGATTTGGAGCATGCGATGAAGAGAGCTACAGTTTGCGCAAAATGTGATGTGCGCGAATTATCGTGAAATTAACATGATTATTAACATTGAGAGGAGAGCTAACTTTGAAATCTAGATTAGAGAGACTAAACCAACATGTTCGATTTCTCTATTTGTCATTTTAACCCGTGGTAGGCAATCAGAATCATAAGCAGAGGGAAATAAAACAATGGCTTCAGATTTAGATAAATTTTACTACAACTTATTAATACTGGACCTTACGCTTAGTACGATCGAAGTCTTCGCTGATTTATAGGACCGCTGTCGAATTGAAATCAAGGGAACATTCTATCTTTTCAAGAGTAAATTATGCTCATTGTTTTAAAAGATTCCTTAAAAATCGTTAATACGCATGAGCAGCTACATAAATACCAAAACCGTTCTTACTTTAAATCAGAGTGCATCCTTATCCCACCTCGGGCTCTATTTTATGGAATGTCCGCGACGTAATGCAATGTGCTGCCAAAACTTTGCATATCTAATATGTATACACTTTAAAGGTACGGTAAATACATGTTGAACAATGGAGCAAAACAAGACAGCCAGATAACAAATTGATTGTATTTTTTCTCATGTTTTTTTAAGCTTGTTTGGATTGCGATTCATTTTCATTTGAAAACGACGACCGAATGGATGTGCTAGGGTAGCGGTATCAATAATTGCAAGCATATAAATTTTGATAAAATAGCATTTAAAAAAAAAAGCGATTGAGCCATACCCACATAAACTTTTTGCTCGCCTCGTTCGCTTATCAGCCCACAAACGATAAACACACAAAAAACATAATAAACCACGCTCGCCTGGCTTACCAGACTGTTTGAGTAGTAAAACTAACGAAATCGATGTGAATGTAGACAACAGACAGTAATTAAAACAAGACAATTTTAAAATAATAAATTTTATATAAATCAATATTTTAAGTAATGTAATATAAATAGGATTCAAAATAACACAATGTAGAAATAAAATTTTGAGAATTTGTGTTTTTACATTGGAAATAAATCTTCTTTGTTTCCCTTTCTTTTTTGTTGTTTTTGTAATGTGTGGTGCGTTTTTTCTGTTGTTTACATAAAAAAACCATACATAATTTCGGCGAAGACTAGCCGAAAGCTGGGCCTCATTTAAATGAAAATTTCTATGTACGGATTCTCATTGCTTTCACTGTCTTCAAATTCCAAAGGTCTAATAGCCGAGCAAAAATGCTATGTGGGTAGAATGTTGTAATCGCTTATAGCGCTCTGCGCTGCTTTGACCGTTGCTCTCAAAGTGGTTCTGGAAGGAGAATTGGCAGCAAGACAACAAGCAAAACAAAAAAGTAAAAAAAGTAATAAGACTAGGACTGCTGTGTATACTGCTTTCAAGCAAACGCAGATAAGTCTCGGATTTTCCGATCGGAAATCCAGTGATCACTTTTGAGATTATTTATCGGAACATTCGACAATGTGCTAATTGACAAAGTAACAAAAACGTTGTGTAATTTACAAATTTTGTAAACTGGTACAGCAGATGTGCTGATTTGATTGCTTCAACTGTCTGTAAAACCTTAGCGCTTGACAAAATGTTCACAGTCTGCTGGTTTTTTCTTTTTTTCAGCTTCTGCATACATTTTGTTATAAATTTGACGAATTTTCAAAGTGTGCTTCATTCTGTGCCTTATTCTGCTTTCTATCGCTGACAGGTCACGAACCATATGTTTTTTCCAAACAACTAAACAGCTGTTCTTGCTGTCTTTGTGTTTGTTTGATAACCTGGCATTTGAGCAAATGTGTGGAGACGACAAAAACATGACATGGTCCATTATCTTCTTCTCAGCAGGTCACAGCACGTTGTCATTACAATTGCAGAATATATTACAACAAAATTTTTAAAAATTTAACGTAATTATAAAAGAAAACGGTATTAAGTGTGGAAGAAAAAATAATCACAATGTTTTTGTGTGGTTTTGTGCAAAATAAGCAAAGGGTATAAAATTTTTTTTTTTCATTAGATACAACAACATATTTGGGGGATAAGAATGACCCGTTCTGCTAAGGTTCAGATGCTTATTTAAATGAAGAGTTGTGCATTATAGCCATGAAAGTGCAGTATATATAATAAATGCACGCTGTATCTTGCACAATATTCATACGAAAAGATAAATTAATGCTGGAATTGGCTCAGAATCAACTGATTCTGTGGACGAAGCTAACACCAACAGCAATCTAACTGACAACCAAAGAGAAGGAAAAAACTAAAAAAAAAAACATTTAAAAATATATAATCATTTCAAAATCTTCACTTTAAAAACCTTAAAGACGCAAACGAGTCCTGCTTATCAGTTGATTTTTCCAAATATCAGTTGGAACAATCAATTCAAAACATTAGCATTGTTTTAAATCAGTACTTTTCTATGTATTGATTAGTCTTTACTTCTTTCCATATTCGCGCAATAATACTACTTTCCAGCCAATTCGTCCCATAAATTTTTCATGCGGTGTGGATTTGTTAAACTTGTTTTATTTTTTTTTAATATCTGGGTTGTTTTTTTGCCAAACGCCAAATAATAATTTAATTGCTCCTGGATTATTTTAAAATTATGCATTAATAGTGTACCTTCAATGTTTTCAATTTTACAAAGAGAATTGCTTCCTTTGCAAAGCCGCATATTTTCTTTTCACACTTCGACTTGCGGTTTTCATAAACTAACAGCCCTGTTTTAACGCAAAATTGTTATTGGAGAGTTTTGCTGTCATTATTGGTTCAGAATGTGAAATGTGATATAAAGTCACAACACTATGACAGAAAGTAAATACAAGCGTAAATTTTATGATAATTAAACGATAACTAAGCCAGAATAATGTTGTTAGTATTTTTGAAGATGGTGTACATGCTCGTCAATTTAGTAATTTATCCAGATTACTATGGTGCGTTAGTCTGGGGTGTACCTTTCATTTTATTTATTTATTTTTTTTTAGATATGAAGAAAAATTTCCAATTGTTTAAAAAAATCTAGGCCGCACGTTGTAATATAAACATAAGTAAGCTGTAGCGTTCAAGCGTAATAATAACATTATTAAAGCGACGTTTTTAGTAGAATTATTTTAAGTTATTTAAATTTTAGCGTCATTTAAATTCAATAATTTAAAACTTATGTTTTAATGATTGTCAATATTTTGATTATTTACATACAATTTGTTATACCCTGCCTCACTTGTGCTCTAAGCTTATATAAAGTTTGTGCGGATATATACAACATGTAGAAATGAGCCCTACCTTTTATTACAGTGATCAATTCCGAGTCGATTTGTCCGTCTTGTATTTTACAGTCCACAATTTTTTACATATTTCGATGAAATTCGATAAACTGAAGTGTTTTAACCCAAGGACGAACACTACGACGATGTGACAATGTGTATAAAAATAAATGGGAAATAAATTATAAATAAGTTGGAATTAAAGCTTTGTCGTTAATTGCGGATGGATTAGTAAACCGGTCGGGACAATTTTTTCACCGAACATACAGGTGGTTTTCGCGACTATTTGAGTAGCGGGTCTTCAGAATTATATTCATGGGATCGAAGGCTAAGAATGAAAATATTAAAAAATCGTCGATGTTTTCGTAGGTTGTTTTAGCGTCTTTTGCATTGTGGTTGTCCCTGACTTTTTTAGAAGAATTTAAACTAAGTTTAAAGCAGAATTATCATCAAAATACAGGCAGGCCCTCTAAATGATATCGAATTGAAAAACTCGAAATTAAAAGTTCAGATCAAAGTTCAACATCTCGCTGATGCAGAACGAAGATGCAGCCACAAACTTTTTAGATGAAAGCAATTTTCATATTTTATGAGTGCCTGTGTGTGAGTTAAATGGAATACGTAAGTTTTAATTATATAAAAGTAAAATATATCATATTTGCACGTCTCATGTTTGCGAATTGATGCAAAATCCCAAGAATGGCTTTTCCTATTTCTTTTTTGGCAAATAATGCCATAAAGCAAAATGGCAACAAACGGTAAAAGCAACGACACTGCTTCGAAATCACTAAGATTTCTGCACACTGCAATTTTAAAATGATTTTAACGTAGTTGCGGTTTTGTTTTCAAGGTATTCAATGTAATTGTTTGTTGAAACGTTTGCCACAATCAGAAGCGCGTTTTAAAGTATTTAGCATATATTCCTAATCCTGAATGGATATAAACGACTGTGTAATGTATGTGGTAAATATTCTCTGAGTGGAAAATATTGAAATATCGTCTTCAAATTTAGTAAAATTATCCGAAGATGAAAGAATACACTTGCAGTGCAACTGAAAAAAAAAATTCCAGGTAATCACGTATGAGAAATTTAACTTTCACTGCTGAATTGAACTACTCCTTAATGCAGAAGCGGAAGCGATCTTTCAGTTCCATGATTACACCGCTAGGCTTTTGCTCGCTACTCACAAACTCCAACAAGCAAAATGATAAAAATCTCTATTTCATTCTGTGGATGGTTTTACACTACTTGTACGAAAGTGGAAAATATGAGGGAAACCACCCAAATTTATCGAATTTTCTCACAGATTCTTGTTTTAAAATAAAGATGGTGGGGGGATATGGAAAGCTTTGATCCCAGTCGAATATAATTTTTCTGTGTGTTCTAGTTGGAATTATTTGTTATTTTGCTGCTAGTGCTCTTACTCGCCTATCTATGCCCTTCCATCAACTTGCCAAGTTGTGACAATTACTTGTAGATAAAAATATACATAAACATAACTTGGGTAAGAATATAATTTCGGATCTTTAGGGTTTATCAATATTCTGTTTTGCAATATTACTGGTGATTTTTTGATTGCATACTCGTAAAACATTTCGTTCTTATTATCGAATTTCGTTTTATCGAGTTAGGGGATCATTGTTTTTGAGAGTTTTCCCAAACAAATTGTTGTGGAAAATGTGAAATAAATGGTTGCAGATGAGGGCTGCGCGGTTAATGCGAAAATTTGCACCAACTAGCCGTACAGTGTCGTAGTCGATGATAACACCCTTCAGATTTGAAAGTTTTATTAGTTTGATTCTCAAATTGTTTCCTTTCTTGTCAAAAATTGTCCCCCATTAAATATCCTAAATTTATCGTGTTTAACACTTTTGGTGGTATGCTGTTTTTCACACACAGTATTAATAGAATCATTTCAAACATTATTACAGATGTTTCACCACTGTTCGCTTCCAATGATTATCTGCTAGTCTCGATGCTTTTTCATTTCGAAATCATTTCGAAAATGAAGGACGTATTGCGCATTGTATCCCAAGCCGTTATCTACAACAACAACAATTATTCATAACTTGCTTGTAATCTGATGCAAATGTGACAGATATAGATGATCAATGCAAAAAACCCATAACAGAATTCTTTAAAACGAAATTGCTGTGCGTTAACTGACTATATTGTTATCATTTTTTTTATTATCCATAAATTTTAAAGAATACCCACACTCGGAACACCTTTGCACTTCGAAAACGAGTCATAGTGGCGAAGAGAAGGGATCTGAATATGAAAGAACATGTAAGAATATATTAACAGAGAACACTCTCATGGAATATAGAACAACGCAATAGTAAGAAAGCGTTCTAGAAACTTTCACAGATTTTCAGGTGTTACGAGCTGCATTTTTTAAAATCACCTGCATTGCGCTAAAAAGTTCTCCAAGTAAAAGCATCATTGCAACTAGTCTGCATTTGTAAATATACTTGCGCACCTATGCTGTGGATGCAAGGACAATGCCATCATACGTGCGTGGTGGACTCGCACTAGTCACCCTTATCGTTGTTAATATAAACTAGCAAGAGTTCGAATATAAATTTGGACCGCAACATAAATGTTTCGAGCTCTGTTTGATGAAATTACACTAGAAACTGTTGTACGTATGTATTTACGTATATTACCCTATGTACAAATTCCAAAAGTTTCTTAAAAATATTTCGTGAAAATTTGCTGGATTAGAATTTTTTTTTACTCGTCCGCACGATACGCTAAAGCGGCTCAGGGATATTTGTCATTTGTCAAAAAATAAATATAAGGGAAGAGCGAAAAAAAAAATTCATTGGTGAACTTAAGTAAGAAAATTATATCCGGTCGTGCCCGAATTTTTTACACCCATCACCGTTAAGCACACCTAAAAAAGTAAAAGAACAAAATTTGAATGCTCTATAATATGGAGTGGGCGCGGCCGATTTTTCCTATTTTCAAAGCAAAACTTTTTTTCGCATAAGCGCGTGGGCGTTTTAGACGTCCCCTTGGAAAAGTTAAAGTCACTTTCAAATTCTTTTGCAAATTTGTAGGCGATATTTTAATCTTTACGACTGGGAGAATGTTTATCTCAGATACTCCATAGTTGGGCAGGCGATTAGTTTGGCAACCGAATAGACGGACATGTTTAGGTGAACTTCGAATTTAAAACTGACCAAGAATTTATACACTGTGTGGGGTTTTTGATGCTTGTTTCTCCGCCCAAGATGTCGGGTACGCGTGGTCAATATTTTATATTTTTGCAGATGTGCTACAGCATCGCCCATAAAATATGTGTTCAAATTTTTGTATAGATATCTGCTATAGTTTATGAGTAATGAGCAAAAAACTAATTTTTTATTCGTTTTGAAAAACAGAGATATTCTCAGTTTACGTGATTGTGTAAGTGTGTCCTTCGACCGATTGGGACGATTTTTAATACGAATCTGCGTGCATAAAATTCCAATGTTTCTGCTCAAAAATCATTGGTTTCATTTTTCCGGCTAGAAGAATGTTTGCAACAGGCATTACACAGACGGACAGATGGACATGCTGAAACCGTTTTAGGATTTGGTGCTAATCTAGGAAATATATATACTTTGCGCCGAGTCTGTGACGTTGCAAACGTTTTGACAAAAGGAATATACCCGTTATCCGTCGGTGATGGGTATACAAATGCAGAATTATGGCACTGCGGAGAGCATGCATACCAGCAAATTGTTTTTATAGGTCCCTTGCTATGTTTCTTCGATATACTTCCTCATCTTCGACTGAGTAGATTTGCAGTCTCGATTGTTAACTCAAAACCGCAGCAGTCCGAAGTAAAAACGCGATTTCACCGAATTTCTCTTCTTTCTGCACACGTAAATGTGCTTAAGTAATGTATTTATAAAACTAATTTAGACGCCATTAAGTTTATCATTGTAAAAAAGTGACTAAACAATTCAGTCTTCACTTTTACTTAATTGGTTTATTGGTTTCTTTTTGTATACATTTCGCTTAAGCATATGCTTCTCCGGCTTTGACATTTATGTTCTATCTCCAAAATGCAGTGTTGACTCTGCTACATATTACCTCCGCCGTATATAGAATGGATTAATTTTACTTCCATATGTTCGCGAGCGCCGTATCTTTTCAATTCACTTTTCTAGCGTTCCTTCTTTTATGTTTTCCGTTTCCAATACAGCGGATTTGGTTTGTTCAGAGTACACATTATTTAAGAGATAGGCTTTGCATATACATTTTCGCTTACCTTTCGCTCATATACCTACCCATCGCAAGAAGCGACCTGAACAACGAATCGATAAAACCAGCTTAAATAGTGAATAGAATTCATTTAGTCATGCCTACGTGGCTGACTGTTGAAGTTATTTCTTATGATGAATTTTACACTAAACTTTACACTAAATGTTTAAATCTGTCAGCCAAAAATTGATAATTTGCTGCTTATTCTCTTAAGCTAACTAGTTCCGCTTTCGGTTTACCTTTAAGTCAAATTTCTGTGATAACTTCGAAAATTATGGAAATCGGACGTAGTGACTTGTGCGGAACTTGCGCAAAAACCCTCTAATGTTAACTGAATTTAACTGAATAGTGAAATATACAAATGACGGTTTAGTGATTTGAAAATATAGGATGTGTCTGCAGGGGATCGGTCTTTGCTCTCTTTTATCAACAAACATTTTGTGCCGGTTAGTGCTGGGTATTAAAAAAATTTGAAGAAAAGCCGAAAATTTGATTGAGTCCAATATCCGCGCTTAGGCGCTATAGCATATATTAATCTAGTATTCGAATTGAATTTTTTTTTAAAAGGTCATTGCGAAAGCGATGTTTATTCGTCCCTTGAGACACAGTGGTGGGTGCAGTGCTCGATGTAGCTTCCAGATTAATATAGCCGTTCTCATCCCTGTACTTGTTTTGTATAATTTTTTTGTTTCCACAATTTAAACGACATAGAATATGTGCCGCCAACAATTAATGATTTCTTTTGTTTATTATATTTCAGGATCCTGCTGGCATATTTGAACTTATCGAAGTCGTCGGCAATGGCACTTATGGTCAAGTTTATAAAGTAAGTTTCCCAATTTAATCACACATTTTGCCTTCCATTTGCTTTTAAAAATAATCGCTCTGTCTTATTATTGAATCCTAAAGTGATATTTTTAATTTATTTATTTCGTTGCTTGTCAAAAATATGGTCTTAGGATTCAAAAATATTTCCGGTTTTTCTTTTTTTTCTTGTATGACGAATCCCTTCAGTGCTCTGTCCCCTGTATGTAGAAAGAAGTGGAGAAAGATAGGGAGTAGGGAGTGCGCGCATCGTGGGAGTAAGTGTTATGCCTTTATCGACTGAACACTCGCCATAGGTACGACCACTCCGATCGTAATTAAAGTATGCTTGACGTAGCCCAAGTAAGGCTGATCTAATAGTCGGACTTCTTCTTAACTGCTTGGCTATGCCGCAACTATAATGAAGGGATATTTTGTGTCTCGATTTCGTACAATTACAAATCTGAAATGTCAATTTTTGTACTCACATATGAGTATATTTTATTTATATATATATATATATATATATATATATATATATATATATAGAGTTAAGTATGTAACATGCGGAATGAAAGTTCGGCTTATCGGATTGATTCATGTAGAAGGAACTGCATTTATTTATGTATGTATGTAAAACTGAAACAAATTAAATCGTTAGAGTAAGGCAGAGCCAACAACTAAAAATCCTAAAGCACTTCCTTTATTTTTTTATCATCAAATACCGAAAATTAAACCTTACTTGTCATGAAAACTTAGAAGAAGATAGAAAGTTGGAGAAATAGATCGCCATTCTCTCTCTAAACTTAGCATGTCAAGTTTATATACTAATTTTCATCTTAAAATACCGAAAATTAGATCTGTTTGCTTGCAATAACATTTATATGGACTTCTGCGATTGAAAACAGTCTCACATCCAGTCAAATTTTCCACAAATTTATTTAATATGCCAAAATGATAATTTCTATCGCTTCTATTGGTAAATAATAAAAATGCCAAATTTTTTTCGTATAAAAATTTCGAAACAGTGTAAGTGGAGTCCGATCGAATCCATTCTGCGTAGGGCCGCAGGATCTGTAGATTGACATCGGACGGACGGACGGACGAGACGAGATTAATTCAGTTCAGGAAATGATCCTAAATCGATTGGTACAGTAAGAGGAGGATTTATTTTTCCAGTCGTTCTGGATGTCGGCGACATTTTGATAACAGCGAATTTCGATTCGGTTGACCCTAAAGCGACATAAAATCGCATTTTTTTTTAAAACTTGCAACTGTTGACGTTCTGTTTGTAAATAAAAAATACGTATTATGGAGCGAGGAGCAAAAATTACCGGATATTGACCAGAGACCACAACGTTTGAGCACCATCTGAAAATTGAAGCGCATCATATAAAATATATTTATTAAACCGTTAAGCATAGTAATGGCGGTACAATGGCCTGGAGCGGCGTGCGACCCATTAAAAGGGCAGAATGACAATCGGACAGATTGCAATCTCCAGACGTTTCAGAAAATATAACGGAACCATACAATTTTCAATAGCGTTCGTTCTTGGGCCGAAACACGCCAGTGTACAAAATTTGCGAACTGTGGCGGCTTAAACACAAAAATACAAGACAGAGAAGGCTAGACTCTGAATCGATCGGTATACTAAAAGACTAAAGTCGTAAGTGGTGTTGGCTATGTGAAGAGTAAACTTTCTATAAAATTTCTTAATAAATATTTTCATTTATTCGTGCAGAGAAGTGTGAGCTATTTAAGTGTTTATGCCTTCATAGCTTTGATGAGAAAAAAAAATCCCCAATCGATGTTGTATTGATCTGCAAAGTGTTGATAGTAATCAACACTCTTTTCCATTTAAAACACAAAATTATCTGTGACTTACTGATTTTAAGTCGGGTAGAGGATACTGGCAGCAGTGGATGCCTATAAGAGGCGTCTGCACCACTACCAGGGCATTAAAAACTATTGAATGTTATCCCTGATAATCTAAAAGGGGAAATTGCAAGAGGTAGCAGACGCCCTAAAGATGTTAAAAGGCAGCGCGTTCTGCGTTACTGGAATATTGGCCATAGAAAAACTGCTTTCCAAATGGGTACAGCGTTCACTCACAATAGGTCAGATGCTCTCTCTATTTCTCTCTTTCTCTCTCTCTCCCTCTTTCCCACCGTCGAGCATTACCTATTTCCAAATATCGACAGACGAGGACACAAAAAGCATTAGTTGCAAAGTAAACACGTAATGATAAGAACGATAAAAGTGAAACGGTGAACACGTCTAAATGCAAATGAAAGACATAAGTGCTGTACTGGTCATCAACTATTCGACATTACTTCGACGAATACGAATCTTTATTTTTTTCCGTGATCAAAAATTATATTTTGTTTCCGTATAAATCGAAACTTTTGATCACAGCCCTCATGTGGAAAGGGGACAAAGATGCAAAACTGACGTGGGAAAGTAGGATCATTCGGCAGTCCACATAAGAAATTTTTGCTGAATCTCACTAATGTACATAGACGAGAATTCTACAAGTATATATATAATACATAGATTAATAACTCGCAGGACGAAGTGAGAAAAAAACTTTTTTCTTCGTAAAATTGCTTCGTAAAAGTCAGCAACTAATGTCCGTCTAATGTTTCTCTAGAATTCCGTTGCCACTTCCGTGACCACTTTCTACAGCCTCTACAGTGAGCTCCATGTCATTTTCAACAAATCTTTTCCCTGGCTTCACTAATCGGGATCGGTGAATCTCTGGAGCGCTGGATATAAAGAATTCAGCAACGAATTGCATTCACTGCAAGCCAAATAAGATTTCTTTCTGCTTGTGATTGTTTCGATGAATAAGCAAAGATAGACTTGAAATGACTAAGCCTACCTACCGGCTTATTGCGTATTTTACGCTTTCGTAACTACACACTATGGTTCTTGCTTTAACACTAGAACTACCAGGTACGTCGTTTGGGTTCTTTTCAATTTCCGATCAGTTATAAAGCATATATTGTTCCAAAAGTTTTTAAATAACTTTTTGTTGTATGGAAAAACTTAGAAACTAACTATCAACTAATTATAAATGTCAGCCGCGAGCGGGTCCAATTATGGGTCAAGCAGTTGACGCATATTTATACATCAGGTTTTCCAACATATCTTCACAAAATTGCAAATTGTACGACCAAAAAATATGAAAAAATTATTGGTTTTACATCCTCATTTACTGTGCGTTGGGTGTGTCGGCAGACGGATCGCAGCCGTTTCTCCAACAGTGGATTAATTAATTCATCAAGGAATGTTTGTACCGAATTTCAGCATTCTATATATATATGCAAATCATTGGTAGTGCTGGTGTTAAGTAGTTAGAGCAGCGCTGCCGACATATGCTCTCAGTGCCTGTATGTAATATCGTGACGCATCTAAATTTTTATATATTTTTTATTAAGACATTTTTTTCCGACTTAATTTTATTTTATTGTGATAATTACAATATTGATTATAAATATAATTGATCATATTTACTGTCTGTATTATGTATGAGTGTTAGCTTTTCCTGGGAAAACACAATGCAGCTATAGCGACGTGAGAGCTGACTAATAAAGCTTTCAAAAAAAAAATGCTATTAATTTTTTTTTTTATCTCAGAATAGTATGTTACAACTCAGTTGGCCGATTACCACTTGCTTGCTTGTACGTTGATCTCTTATAGGATCTATGAAAGTATTTACACTAACTTTTCGTAACGTCAGTTACAAGATGTCAGTTCTCGTGTTTTTAAGCTACGCACGCCCATTCTTTAATTTAATTTAATGCACATATCAAGTCTTACCTTTCCATTTCAATTTCAGAATGTCCGAAGAGAAAACCCTCGCTAATCTATTGGAGATTTTTTGGGTGTAGCTTGAACTGAACTGAACTTCTATTTCAATTTCAGAATGTCCGAAGAGAAAACCCTCGCTAATCTATTGGAGATTTTTTGTGTGTAGCTTGAACTGAACTGCTCTTCTTAATTGATAAGATATAAGCAAATAAAGAAGGCAGTAGGTAGGTCAGTGCATATAAGCGCTTACTCTCTATCGTTTCGTTGATGAAATTTCACTGATAATTATTCATAAATTCGTAATTCGAATGCATGACTTCGCCTATGTGCAATAACTTTTTTCATCAATGTCAATAGAAGCGAGGAGCGATTGTAATTTTTCATATTATTGAACAGAAAACTTTCAATCTGAGCGAGTGATTCAATAGAGAGACAACGACCATGGCAGCTAAATAATGGTATGAGATAAACGATTTTTATTTATTATGATTTTCATTTTGTGACTCAGAAAAATATGCACACGGGACACAACATGCGTCTGGTAAAGTCGCGGTTATCTGAGCTCCTCAATACTTTGCTTAGAAAAATAAATATTTGCCTCAAATTTTTTCTCATTACTTTAAGTAGACAATTGAAGTTTGCAGTCAAGTCGCCTAAATCGATCAATTCGCAATTCCATAATTCCATAACAATTAAAAACATATGATACTTTACCCTTTTTCCTCAGGTCGATGGTTTTAGTCGAGTCTTAAACACTTCCAGTTATGTAAATATGAGCTTTTTTAGCTTCTAAAACTACTGCAAGGTTTTGTCAGATCGTATAGAAACATGAAATGAAATATATTTGCCGCATACACAATACGATTTTTTCTTCCCACACAATCTTTGACATAACCTAGTAGTAGTAGTAGTAGTAGTAGTAGTAGTAGTAGTAGTAGTAGTAGTAGTAGTAATAGTAATAAACCATAAATTTCGCATAAGGTGCAAATTATAATAATTAAATAGAATTTGTGACTATTGGGTGAATTTATTTATTTCTGAATATTATTTTGTAAAAATTAAAAATACGTTGCCTGATGCAGTTAACAATTTTAAAAGGTAGAACAAAAACGCCTATTCGCCTATTTGCATTTGTATACTATCAACCGTGACAATCGTTCCGTTTTTTTCATAAATGTAATAACTACTGTTTTTAAAAGTGCTTGAAATTGTTCAGTAAATTCAGTTGTTATTCAATAAATTGAATAACATTTTACATTTTACGACATCATCATCATCATCATCATCATCATCATCATCATCATCATCATCATCATCATTCCTTAGTCTGACTATGATAAAAACAAAAGATTTCAGATTTGTTTTATTTCCTTTTTTGCTTAAACATCATCGCGATCAACTGAAAATACCAGGAATTTACACTCATTTCATTTCGATTTAATCAAATATTGTCGTTGACTCCTCGACTACGGTTATGATTCGTTAATTTTTTTTTTTTTTTTATATATACATACGCATGTATAGATAAAATCGAGAATGTATTGTTCTCACTCACTTAACATTCTTAGTTAATTAGTCATTGCTATGTTGTTGTTTGTTAGCATGCTTGCTAGGCAACAACAAAAACGAAACCTTCGAAAAGTTAGTTTATTTAGTAAATTAACAATAAGAAGAATAAGCAAAAAGGAAATTACATTTGATTCGATATCAATTGCTTCTATCTTGCGCCCTACCTGACTTGTAGCAAGAGTGCGTCAAGTTTGTCCGACCGCACGCAACATTCAAAAAGATTATTTAAATTAGACCAAATTTTTTTTTTTTTTTTTTTTTTTTTTTTTTTTTTTTTTTTTTTTTTTTTTTTTTTTTTTGGGTTTTACTAATCGATCCAAATTCATTTTCTCGAGG
>KK502539.1:299355-324497 GCA_000688735.1 Glossina austeni | reverse complement strand
CAAGAGAAGCAAAGCAAAAAAAAAAAAAAAAAAAAAACCGTGTTAAAAATTTTTTTGAAAAATTTTTTATCAAGTAAAAATCAGAATGTTGAGTACGTTGAGAACTCTCTTATTTTTTAAGAGTTTGAAAATTTAACATTCAACCGTAATGACCTTATGATTAGCATACGTTTTATTATGAGTAAACAAGTCCGATGACGCTTAATTGCCTAAAAGGTTTATTCAAAATTTAATGTTGTGTCCATGTGCGTGTGTGCTTATTTAACTAATGAGCTGCTGTTGGAATATCGAATTTATTGCAACCCACACAATCGTCAGCATAACAACTGAAAACGGAAGTTAAAGCGACATTCCTCATGTTGTATAGGGTCATCAAATAAGTGAATCCTTTTTTCAAATTTGTGCTAAAAACTGAATGGCAAGAGATTTCACTATGAATTTTCCCTTATTCCCTCATTCATTTTCACATCAATTGATTATTGATAAATGATTTCATGTAAAGGACCGCCTCTGAACTTTAGTAAAAATTCAATCTTGGCAGACCAGTGTTTGCCAAAAATCTCCTTTTATATCCAATAAGGCGAATAATCTTCTGGTTTCCAGTGAGGGAGCAAGGCAATGCTCCAACGTAACCCTAATGTGGAAATTCCAACAGATTGGCTCATTTGTATATGTTGGCTCATTTTGTCGAAGCTACATATCGTCAAAGTCGAAGTCATCTCGATTTTGGCCAGAAAAACACATTTATCGCGTTTCAACGTCTAACGCGGAAATGTGTTTTATTTACGATTACTTTTCGGAACCACTAAATGGATGACCCTACAGTAAATACACATCTCTCGGAGTAAGAACTGCTGACCTGTTTTTAACTTTTCTTTAAAAATTGTATATACATATATATATATATGTATATGTATGTAAGCCAAAATTCGTTTATAGTAAGGGCAGTAATGCGGCAGACATTAACAGCAACATACAATGAATGGTTTTTTTCTTCTTTATCTCCTCCTTTCTTTCGACAAAGCAATATTTATGCACAAACGCGGGGAAGAAAATTGAAATTTATCGGCCACGTGGTGTCTGTATGTGTCGGCTAATTTCTGCGAAAAGCAGCGTTTCTCAAACACTCTGGCTGTAAATGCGTAAATTTAAAGAACTCTGACATATTTCATTATTACTTTTGAGATTCTCAACCAATTTCATGGGGCGCTGGCGCCTGGATTTGATGAAATTGTTCTCGACATTGCCATAATTTCTAATTCAACTCAATAGTTTTATCGCTGCTTTAATAAATGTATGGGTCTTGAAAAAAAATTGCTTTTTCTGTGTAGTTAGTTTACTTTGCTCATTAAAGCGACTGAACAATGATGGGTAATAGTCCCATGTGATGAATGTTTTTTTCCCTTAAATAGTTTGTGCCCTTGAGGGCGTAAGTAGACGCAAAATTGGACACCGCTGATTCCTAATTACCTCGTAACGAATAATGTGACTTTAATGATTGTACCCTCCCGGAAAGCAATAGATGTGTCAAGACTAGGATCGGATGTCTCCTGTGAAATCATTAGAAGTTCCATGTGTCAACATATTTAAAATATCCTTATCTCGCCGAAGCGCCATAATGTCCTTTTTCAAAATTCTAGTTCCAACTGCAAAGCCAACTTGGAAGCCATTTCTACTAAATCGTTCCCTTCCCAAAGGTTCCTTAATAAAATAGTTTGACAGGCCTCGAAATAACAATTGTGTAACTTTTTCATCTACAGTTTTAGTTACTCCTCAGGCGCAGCGGGTATAATTTACCAAAATGTGTTAGGGAATTAAACTCTACAATTGGGCTCACGCGTTTAAGTGCGGTGAGCACAGAATTTTCTTGCGTGGTAGTCAGGAAAACTCGGCTAAAACCTGATCCACGTTTCTCCGAAATTTCTCCAGTAGCTTCTGCGTCTTAGGAAGGATAGATTAGACCGAACTGAAGGCGGTGCCTTCTTCTCCTGATCTTGAATTTATTGCGACTCGCGCGAACGTTAATAATGGAAGCTTTTCGTCACTTCTTCCTATATTCTCCCAAGGGCAGATGTTTCTATTTATACAAAACGGGCTGCTCCTATTCGCGATGTTGTTGTAGCTTTCAAACTTCCCGATATTTTCGTAGTGTTGCGGAATTCTCACTTACTCCCCGTTAAGTGCTGTCTTAGTGATAGTGCAAGTTATCCGATTCCAATCATTGCATCCGATAGAGGCAATGTGTCTACCACTCAACTATTTGGTTTCTTTCTTCTGTCGTATAATCCTTCTACTTGTACCGAGAGATTATTAAATTTCAATTTAGTTTGAGGATCCGCCACCACCTGCGCTTAGCTTATCCTTCCATTGCATTCCATTGCATTAGTTCAATCAGGTCAGCCAACAATATTCCCTTAGCAGGACTAATATTTTACTTCTCAAGAGAAAACGATGTCGGAAGGGTAGCTTGCTGCTTATTCCACCGTAAAAATGTGAATATAGATTACAGGGTGTTTTGTCACAATTGTCCAAACAAATAATTAGACAACAGCCCGTTTCCGCTATCAAACCACCTACCAACGAACCTTTTAGACCTGCTTGCCGTGCTTTCAAGTGCTTCACACACGGGTATCGTATACATTGAATTAAGGGAGCTTTCGATTCAGTTAATTGCAAATCGCATCAACATAATATTTTTTGAGAAAATTTCAGAAATGGTGGTGTCAGTTATTTTTCTGTTGATTAGAAATATGTGTTAGTCATTCCGTCATATTGAATAAATTAGTAAAACAACAAAGAAATGAACGGCCGCTCCGCCATTTAAAATGCATAAAACTATTGATTAATCAACTAAGAGGAGATTTTCAAGAAAGCCCTGGCGCTTCTACGTACACTGATCCACTGGTATCCGCACAAGTGTTCGATTCAATCGAGGCCCTCATGTAATGTTACCTGTGTAGACTCAAAGATTGTCGAGTACGCTATCACGGATATTTTTGTGACACTTGTCCCGACACTTGTCGTGCTTGGCTCCGTGGAGAGTGCTTTGTAAAAGCCATGCCCAGCCGAACTATAGAGCATAAGGTTTAAATATTGTATTTACAACATCTTGTAAATATACTCAAAATATTCAAATAAAAGAATTATTTTCACTCTAATAATGATGTATAGCTGCCGGTGATCCCTCCACAAGAAAAAAGCAATGGAATGCAAAGGCTTAAGGTTTGGACATGGTACAGTTGACTACCCGGCACTGTTAGGAGAGATTAATTTTAATATTCGTAACCGTGCTTCTGGAAACTTTGCTTTTATACATTTGATTTCCACCCTGGCAGCCCTGTTTGGAACAACAGGTTTTTTCCTCGTTTACTCTAAAAAAATTTTTTTCTTACAAAATTAAGTTATCAACAGAAATTAATTTTTTTCAATCAAAAGTGTACTTTGTGGTGTAAACAGGCACAAAAACGGTCTGCAGCCAGTATTCCAGTATTACTGCTGATTCAACTTTTTTACTCATTTTCCTGCTGCTGCATCATTTCTTTTGTTCGATTGAAATTTAAACGGAGCGGATTTCAATGCTTGGCTGTTTAGACTCCTGACTGAAGCAATTGCTTGCTGAGAACCTTTCTGCTTCATATTATTTCGACACAAAAAGCATCCTCGGTGCGGCAAATCTTCAATTTATTTCTGTCTTTTTCGGTCAACTATTTAGACAAGGCTTCCCTCTTAACTATTAGTGAGAGGAGTGTTCAGCTTCAGTTGGAAAAGTCAAAACATCAATAGCAAGAGTAATAATACCTAACAGGCATAACTGCATCACCGGCAGATTTGCTTCTTTGGTGCGAAGGTGGTAATGGTGATTGGAACGGCAATTGTAACGTCGATAACGGCATGATAACAACGGCAGCAATAAGATCAACAAAACCAATAACAATAGCAGTAGCAAAGCAGCGCGGTAGTACAAGTTTAAATTACCGTCAATTAGTTTTGAAAAGAAAAAAATTTTTTTACTCTTTAATCTTTATTTTAGGTGGACTGTGCCTTTCCAAATTGTAAGGAAACCCAACATGACCGTTTTTTACTGTGTTGGGTTCGCGATGGTTTCGCTAAAGGCTCACCCTAAATGTGCTGGCTTCAGTTGTCGGGAAGTGGATCATGCTACTAATACGAAGAAAGGTCTCCGTTGGGCTTGTCGTAGTTGCCGTAAGATTGATGTGGATTTTCACAGGCTATTCAAGCAGACCCAGAACCGTTTCAGTGACCTAAATAAGACTCTAAAAAAGTTAACCGATAAATTTATTAAATTACAAAACACTTTCCATGGCTGTAAGCTTGTTTGAGCGGACCTAATTGATGTCGAAAGGGAACCCAGAGGTTAGAGGGTCTTGCATTGAACAGTTACAGTCATTACATGACATTAAGGTTGCACTAATTTGCGTTCTCCAGCACTTTCGGCTATTTCTATGGGTGAGTATAGCCCATCCATTGCGCCGGTTTCTTCGGTTGGTGACGGCGTTTCTTCAACTTTGTTTACCATTCATCTTCTAGCGGAAAATTCTATGTATACCATTAATGCTGCTGTGGGTACTGAAGGGGTAATGACGTAGCTTACTGCACTGATCGATACGTTATAGCCAATCAGCTTGAAGTAAGGTGAAAGTAAGGTTGCTCACACTAGTTAATTTGGCCAGGCAGGAGACAATTTTGTGGCACTACTACGAGTAAAGCTCTATTCGCGTTGCATCGAACACAACGGATATGGTATTAAGTTACATCCGGAAGAGCATTGTATCAGATGTTGAGATGAAGAACATTAGAATTTTTAAGTTTAATCCTGATCAGCCTAGAGAAAGGCCGTCCTTTAAAACACCGCCTTCACTATTTGTTTGTTGAATTTGCGTTTCCGGCCTAAGGACGCTTTAGTTAAAGAATTTTTACCTCGGAAAAGGAAAACTCCGCCTATAAGACTGCAGCTTCCCATGTAGTGTTCAAAAAATCAAGTGACAAACTCATTGTCCTTTATTAAAATATATCTGACCTCAGCATGAAACTTCCTAATTAATTCTATTGATTGATCGTATTCAAAGAACGTTATTTAACTCCACTATCGCGCGGGTGCTCCTCAGGGGAATCACTTGGGCCCTATGTTATTTGCTTTATATATTAACGACCTTTCTTCGTCGGGTGCTCCTCAGGGGAATCACTTGGGCCCTATGTTATTTATTTTATATATTAACGACCTTTCTTCGTCGGGTGTTTCTCAGGGGAATCACTTGGGCCCCATGTTATTTATTTTATATATTTTTTCGTGTGCCCGCTTTTCTAATGTTTTTCTTCTTCTTTCTTATGTTTTCTGATAATGTGAAAATTTATACTCCTGTTAACTCAGTGCTTGGTGCTGATGGACTACAGTTTCATTTGGCATCTTTGAATAGCTGGTGTTCTATCAACAGTATGTCGTGAAATTTAAGCAAATGCAAGAAAATGTTCTTCTATTGGGTGTCTCCGCGCTGCCGACTCGTTATTCTATCAACAAATATTGCGATGGAGAATGTAACTTGATTTAAAAATCTATGTGTGTGTGTGTTATTTGTGTCCAGAATCAAGGTTAGCCCTCAGATTGAGTTTTCCGTTGACGGACTTTTATAAAAGAGATGAGGTAAAGAATTTAATGAGTCGTACATTTGCAAACTTGATATGATTGCCGTCGCTTGTCGGGAGACGGTTTGATTAAATTGATTCGAGGCTGGTTTTCCTCTTCATTGTCGGCATCGATGTTCCGTGTCGAACTTTATATTAGTATATTCCCTTGCGACTCTCGCATTACTGTTTAGTCCCTTTAGCTCGCTATATACGCTTTATAGCAAGAATTACTATCGTTTTGATCAGTTTGCTGATTTTATTAATACAATTAAAAGCACACCGTCATCATAATGCACACAGTGATAAATTGAAAGTGTCGTATATAACGAATCGTTTCGTCATGCCGAGTAATGTAAATAATTAATGCGCGCTAGATGGTTAGATAGTTTCTTATATTGTTACTATTATTATTATTATCAATAGTAGTATGTGTTAGTTTAAAGTTTAAAAAGTGTGAGCTTGTATTGTAGTTGTAGTAGTTTTTGATTGGAATATGTTTTTGGAATCAATTGGAAATAAATAAGTAAATGAATAAATCTAAATCTTGGCCAATTTATAAACAACCAAGAGTGCTTTCCAACCTGTTTACGAGTCCTTTGCGAAAATTCCGCTGATATTTATATATAATTTAATCTCAATATTGAAATCTTGAAATTCTATGAAATCATTTCTCCTTAATACGAACGCCTTGCCTATATCGTGTCTAATTAATAATTTGTTAATCTTTTAATCTGTAAAGCATCGTACGATCCGCAAATTAAACTAAAAACGTGTTCATTATTATCGATTTTACTTTTGCGTGTTTGCATCGATTTAGCGATTCTCACCTCCTCCAGCACCATAAACTATACGAGCCGCGTGGTATTAACGTACCTTTTTTCTTGTTCATCCGTACAAAAATTTTGTTCTTTCTATTCCATCTTTATTTTTCGAACCTTATAAACATGAATTCCGAATCTATCAGGTCTACTTTAACTACACCGCTCGCGGTGTAGCTCCAGGGTAGGGTAGTGGCCCAAGGACGAACGGACATATTGAAAATGCTTTGGATCGGTTCATTTTTTCTACCACTCTCCATATAACGCCCTATTCGAAAAAGTTGTGTTATATGGTAAAAAAATTTCACTTTTCCAAATTTCTCGACAAGTGCGGCTAAGTAATAATATTTCGTCTGCGGAAGTTTTTAAACTTCACCTTATTGATTTGGGCTAGATGAGTTAATATTGTTTGTGTGCTAAAACCGAACTCCAACGATAATTCATAGGCAGATTGATGATTGAACCGCGGCGCATTTGTGAGTTTAAAGTTACCTATACGAAATTTCGCGAAGCCATTTGATGCTGTCTGCAGCACGCTGACACTGCAACCAAATATACTATTACGGTTTCGCGCTGTCTGCGATGCCGTTGTTCCACGTAACAACTCATATTTCATAATAGTGAAAATTTAAAAAATTTTTAAATAAATTTTATACCTACCACTGTACGATGGGGGTACACACTCCTTTTGTTTTTTTTTTCAAAATATAAATAACACCCAATAGGAAGCTTCAGAGACCCTATAAAGTATTGTTACGGAAATCCCAAAATCGGGTCCATACTAATTGATTGATTTTTCCCAAGTAATAAATTCCTTAGAGAGGGAAAACCCAAGTGCACATTCGCGGCGCGTCATGTAGCTGCCGACTGACGAAAAATATTAGCGGAAAAGCACACGGGGAAAAACCCAGGTCCACATTTGCGACGCGAGGAGAATGATTAGTGGAAGAGCAGGTTAACGGTTTAAAAAGGAAGCCATGCAGTTAGGTGATCGTAACATGCGTGTAAAAATGCATATAAATAGACTGTTTGCGGAAGGCAGAGTTAGTCGTACAAGAACATTTGAATCGAAAAAAAATATTAGAGTTTAGAAGTCAAGAGTATTGCCAAAGTAAAATGTAAATAAAGAAGAGATTATAAATAAAGAAACTTGAAGAGAAGAAGAATTTTGAAGTGTATTTCTCTTGAAAAGCATATCCACGATCTAGTGATACGAACAGTGTCTGAGAAAAGCGAAGTTCGTAACAGTATTGTTACAAATTTCCGCTAATCGCGATAGGGTCCGTGGATATTAGTTTCAAGAGAAATGCACTTCAGAATTCTTTTAACTCTTAAGTTTTTTTATTTACAATCTATTCTTGAAGGCTAGGATTATTTACATTTTACTCTGGCAATACTCTCGTCGTCTCAACTTTAGTATACTTTTACGACTAAAATGTTCTTGTACGACTAACTCTGCCTTCCGCAAATAGTCTACTTGTATACATTTTTACAAGCATGTCACTATTACCTAACTGCTTGGCTTCATTTTTAATCCGTTAACCTGCTTTTCTGCTAATCGTTTTCCGCGCCCGGCAGCTGTATGACGTGTCGCGCATGTGCACCTGGGTTTTTCCCGGTCCGTTTTTCTGCTAATCTTTTTCGTCGGCCGGCAGTGCATGACGCGCCGTGAATATGCACTAGGGAATATATTACTTGGAAAAAATCAATTAGTTAGCATTAACTGGATTCGGGATTTCCCTAACAGCACATATATTCTTGGTCAGCGTAAAATTCTCAATCGATTTAGCGTTGTCTGCTCGTCTATGTGCCTACGTGTCTGTGTGGCGTGTGTTGTTGGCACTCTTCTGGTCGCAAAAATGAAGATCGGCTTCAAATTTGACAGAAACATTGGAAGTTTCATAGGCAGCGGAAGCGCGCAGTGGAGTGTAATCTGAACGCAACTGTCTTTTTTAACAAAACATCCTATAAAAATTAGAAGGCTGAAATTTTCCATATTTACTTTACGAAGCACTCTACTCCTTACATGCAAAATTGGAAAACATAACCCATGTGGACGCAAAATTACAAGTGCTTAAATTTTGTTTTTTTTTTCACTTTTTTGAGGTTTTCTGCTTATTTATTATAAGGCAAACAAGACCGAATGTTTACAACCACTTTGTACACTCCTTAAACGCACATATATTAATTATCTGTGGTTAAATGCTTAAAATTGGCAATATTATTACTAACCTAATAGTTTGCGGTTTGGATGTACGGTCACATTTTTCACAAAACTTTTCAAATATTTAAAGAGATTATTTTTGAAGAAAAGTGTGTCCATCTTTCTTTTCATTTCATTCTTGGAGTTTTCTTATCGCTTACAAGGTGCCACACTGTTGTTACCGGTCCCGATTTGGAACTGCTTGGTAATAGCTCGCATATTGATTCTGAGTTTCCCGTTAGCTATTCGCTGGTTTGCAGTACGAGTAGTAAATGAAAATATAAGAAATTCAAGTCTTTCATATCCGTGGATGGTTTTTTGATGGTCTTCCACTTTTCTACAGCATTTGGGGACAATAATTGACAATATTTGCATTCCATATATTTCGTAAAATGAAATCCTTTGATATGAAAAATGGGATCCTTTATTGGTCAAAAAATTAAAGAAATTCTTAATGTAGTAGTCCTAGGCGTACGCCTTTTTGATGACAGTCACTGGCACAGTAAATGAAAAATATGAAATTTTCATTAACAACTAAATCAAAAATAAAAGTTCAGCATCTCTCTCTTTCTCTCTCTCTCTCTCTCATGTATATATAGATACATGTGTAGATAGACAGCGCTTGGAATTACTTTTTAATGGCATCATGAGGAAGAAAACGTAATTCACAAAAATTCACTACTTTGATGTTTCTTCTTTTCATGACATCATTTCATTGTAATGTAATGAAAAAAAAAAAAAAACAATTTGTTTTTACCCAACTACTAAAGTATATCACAGGTAATTTAATTAAATTTATCACGCGGTAATTATAATAAGTTCTGACGTATATACACACACATTTCTATTTTATTATAGAATGTATACCGAACGAGAAAACAAAATGAATTAAATACAATAATTTTCATACAAGTTTTTTATTATCTCATATATACTGATATCGTCGTGTGCATGTGGTATGCTTAATGGGCGCGTGTTAAGGAGCGTAAATTTACACGACCAAGTTTGAAGATATAAGAAAAATTTTTCAGGATAGATTGGATAAAATATTCAATTAATTCACGTTAACTCACATTCAGTTATAATAATTCATTACGATACTTGCAATGTGTTCACTGCTAAATGGGTGTTGTTGGGCTAGATTTGTAAATATCGTAGCAGCAAAACGTAAGATTTAGGATGGATTCACTCCTGCTTACGCCTTTTAGGAGGCATAGCTTAAAGGTATATTCTTTTTCGATGTTTACTACTACTACTACTACTGCATAAGTAGCAGTACGTGAGGTGAGTGAAAGAAAAAACTAAAATAAATAAGTAAAAAAAGGATATTCGACCGTGGGCGAATGCTATATACGCCCACCATGCTTCTTTTAAAAAAAAAAAAATATGATAAAAAAATTGTATTCAAGAAACATAACCCTACCAACGCAATAGATTATCGCCCAATTGCAATCTGTTCCGCTGTAGCCATAGCCATGGAGACCATGGTCAACTGCCATCTGCCGAGATATCGACAATCCATTTTAGTGATAAACAATATGACTTGCGTAAAATTCAATCGAACTGTGATCTAATATCCTACCTCACCGAGAAGTGACATCGAGCAGTGCAAAAACTATTTCACTGCAGCCGATATTCGTACCATTTACACCAATTACACTCAGCGAAAAGTAGAGCATACCTCGCATGTGTGAGCGGAAGCCTGCACACTGCGAAGGTATAAGTAATGAAAGTGTGTCCAAAACTCTCGGCACTGCATGGTGCTCGGCTTTTTCGGCATTCCCACGCATTCTTCCTTGAATTACCTGCATACCGCACGACATACTACCGTGAGTCGTCGTTAACCACACTGTCCGCCTTTGAAACAACTTATCAGCAATGGTTTCTCCCACGGTATCTGATGACTCTATTTTTAAGCCGAACGTTTACAAATACTATTCTCTTTCTATCGTAACACTTCGTAATTGTGGGCGTTCTAGTTGAACGATTGTTTTACACAAGGAGCCGTATTCTGGCATTGTTATCGTTTATATAAGTTATGAAATTGAATTGGCTTGTGTTTGCCTATCATAGTTGTTGTCACTTTGTAAAACATTTCGTATTCTGAACCAAAAATGAGAGTGAAACTCTCCAATCACAGTTTTGCTCTAAAACAGGGATGTTAGTTTATAAAAATGACAAGCTCAAGTATAAAAAAGTTCCTTTGTAAAGGAAAGAAAGATATTGGCAAAGTGAAATGAAGGTAATTAATATATTATTTTAAGTGTATGTTGATCGGAAAAGAGGCTACCGAAGATGCATCCACGAGCTATTAAATTATTATTTGGCGTTTGTCGAAACGTCCCCGGATATTAAGAAAAAAAAAGTAACAAAAATAAGTCCAACAAGTGCGCAACTAATGAAAAATTTATTATGGTAGAAATTGGCTGCAAAATTCAATGGCATTACTGAACCTACCAGAAGTGCGTAGAAATAGAAAAAAGTAGGTATAAATGAATATGTAGAAAGGTGTTTATTTAAAATAGTTAAAGTTTAATTTTCAGTTTTTAAATCATTGGAAAAATCAACTGATATGCATGGCTCGTTTGCATTGAAAGTGAACCTTTCGAAATGTTCATGTTTTTGTAAATGAAGTCGTTGAAATATTTTTATCTTTTTAAATGAAGTGTTTGAAAAGTTTTTATCATGAAATAAATATATTTTCATATATATATTACAACATGTTTATTCTAGTTTTTTTCCAGTTGATTCTGTGTCCACTGCAGCATTAATTTCTCTTTTCGTAGGAATATTATGTTGGATATATCGTGCGTGAAGTCTTTCTATAAGTGCGTGAAGATTTTCATGCTTATGAATGATGCAAAAGTGTTCACTTAAATAAGCTACTAAAACATTGATTTGAGGACGTCGAAGGAGGAACGGATCTTTCTTATCCCTCAAATGCTTCGGCAATCTAATTAATTGTTGCACTTCTGCCTTGGCTTCGTCATCATGTTCTAGGCCAGTCCACATGATTTTTGCTCAGTTTTCATACATCGATTTCCGCTATTGCTCATTGAAGGCTTTAATGCAGCACATCTAGTACCTGAAGTTTGTGTATCCATCTTCTAAGTATAACGGTACCCTAGACTTATCCTTTCGCTTTGTTGTTCCCTGGAATCGCGGCTAACTACATCCTTCCAACCTATTCTTTTTGGAACGCTAAAGTTCATAAAGATTGAGATGAAAATCTGGGGTTTGCCAGTGAATTTAATGGTCATAAGTTGAGTTTAAAAATGTTCCCCATCCGTCGACATCCCTCAATAAGCAAAAAAATGTAGTCAGGGTATATTGCGTTGAAAAAAACCACTTAGTAAATCCGGAATGTCGTTTCACATTCATTGACTATTGTCCATTTATTTTCAAATTTCTTTTATGTAAATCCATTTGGAGTACATGCGCCAAGTGGCGATTTTCTATCTTTATTATACGCATCACCGAAGGATGGGATATATATTGATTTTGTCAAAACACAACGCCAACGAGGAGGCTTCAGAGACTCCATAAAGTTTGTATATTTTTGATCAGCATCAAATGTTGAACTGATTTAACCATGTTCGTCCGTCCGCCTGCGTAATATCTGTCCGTACACATTCTCTTGGGTGCAAAAATGAAACTATCTGGCTCCAATGTACTACATATGTTGGAAGATGTATTGGTATTGAGAATGGACCAACTCGGTCGAAGGAAGCACCCCTACAATGCAATAAAACCTTTATCTTTATTACTGACATACTAGGTATAAAATATTCGGTCACAGCCGAATATCATTCGCTCACTTGACTTTGATATCATTGCCTCAAAATGTTAAGCTTCTTGGCGGTCCTGAAGAGAATGCTAAAATTAGTGCATATCCATAGCTATTCTTCAAAAATATTGAAAAATATTGCAATTCCCGCCTGCATCTAGGAATTTTTTCTACTTTCGAAAACAGATTTTATTAGGATTCCATAATTAAAATATAAATTGAAATTTATAAAATAATAAACAGTTGTTTAACGAAACTTGTACAGGCACTGCGCTAATACATATCCGGCTACTTCTCTTTATGATAACAAATCAATGTGTGTAACTCACAACGGCGTTCCTCCGTTGTTATGTATTTACATGAATATGTTTGCATGTGTGTATACAATATCGCGCTCACTCAATAGCTTTCAATATTTCAAGCTATTCCATCACACACAGCAGTATTAATAATTTGTTTTTTCCAAGTAGTAGTCATAGCATGGAAAAACAGACTGATTAATATTTTATCATTGAAATGTCAATCATCACGTTCTTGCTTATTTATTTTTGAACGGGTAAAGCTCTAAATTAATATTCTTTTTTTTTTTTTTATTATTCTTATAAAAAATTAAGAAAATTATATCCGGTCGTGACCGAATTTTGCGGCCAGGCGAATGCTTGCAATAGACAGTACGCAGACGGATAGACGGATGGCTTTAATTTTGCTTAAACAGTTTCAGGAAAAAAAACTCACCATTCTATGGTCGCTTTTCTATTTCCGTTAGAACCACTTTTTCCTTTTCAAACTGTGCGCTGTATTCTTTCGTAAGGGAAACAAAACTCCTCAAGTTCAAGTTACATGAAATAAGTTGCAAGTTATGGTGTTGCTATTGTCCCTACGAAAAGGTGTAAGGTATGTGTCTTATATTAATTGATTCTAGCTAAAAGGAATCTTTATGGGAGACCGTCGCGAACGAATCTCGTTATTGCACATTTCTAGTTAGCTTACTAGCTGATACGATTTATTCGATCCTACGATAGAACACGAATCCATCCATTTGATATGTCGATTGTGCACTTCATATAACACTTAGTTTGTATCGCAACTAAAACCAATTTACTGAGCTCTCTTTGTTAGAGCGTCTTTATCTCACACATATCTGGTAAGCAATTGATTGTACTTCCATAGACAAAGTTAACCCTTTGCACTCGGCACCGTTTCTATACGTTACGTACCAGCAACTCGACGCCACTTTTTAACGACAACGTATGTACGTTTATTATATGATATTATGCAGTATAATTTTAGAACCAAGAAAGGAAGTGTAATGAGATTTGTTTTATATGAATTTGTGGACATTGAAGAACACATATTTACAAAAAAATATCAAAATTTATTATAATTTTCTACAGTATGCTAAAGTTTAAAGCGATTCCCAACATGCATAGCGGGTTGATTTGTGCATGTTTCACAATAAAAGGTTGCTTGCCGCCTTCCGCCTGGTGTTTTTTCGTTGTCAGAACCGACAATGCAATCCCACACTGTCTTTTTTGATGAAAATTTTGGTTTACGAATTGCCCGGGGGTATGCCTTTTCGATTTACTTTTACTGTGGTGCCGGTAACATTACATTTCATCTTTGGCAATTCTTCTGCTGAAGGAATAGCTAGCGGTATAATACCTATCAGTGCACATATGGTATCCTTGTGCATCGGGACCCTACAGAAAACTACAGGAGCACATGTGTTTCTTAAAAAATTTCCGTAATCGCTAACAAACTATCCTGTTCCCTCAGAGGGGACAACCGAGTGCAAAAGGTAAATAACTTGAGTTCACTTTCAGCAGTTTTGGTTTTTTCAAACACAACTTTTCAAAAATACATTTTACGGTTGCCGTTGAGGGTTTTTCCGTTATAGATTTTGAGCTAAAGTTCGAAGAATTTCGCACATCATCCACTAAGGGACAGGAAAGTCAATTACCATACTATCGTACAGTACCGGCATGGAACGGAAAAAAGCGTTTTCCTTAAGACAATGATGAGTTGTGGACCTTTTTGACCGCTACTAGGTTAGGTGTGAATTTTTGTCATCTTTCTAACAAAGTACAAATCCCGGATTAAAGGAGGCGCTGGTCTTTTGCGGCAAACTATGTCAGCGCCCAGTTTTGATTACCACCACAATAAAGGCTGCTTAGAGACGAAGAAATGTCTGATAAGATGGTAGCGCATCTCAGTTGTGTCTTGCTAAAGTTTCATGGACAAGCTTTTGCAATACGAGTGCAAATGTCGAATTCTTACCATTTCTCCTTCATCGTTAATATTCTTCTGGTCTGCATCACAGTGACCTGCGCTATATTTCTCATCTCAACCATGCAAATTCAGTAGCGTTTTTCTTTGCCGTTTCCTTAAGCTGTGCAAATAACCCTTACTACCTACCGTGGCAAAAACATTGGTTTTATGTAATATATTTGAAACTGAATGTGGTATAAGAACGAATCCTTTTTATTCTTTTTTATAGCACTATGTAGTGCATTAAATGGCATAAACGACTTTCAAAATTTATTTTCATTTATTAAAATAAAGATAAATATTCCAAAAAGTACCCAATTTCAACGTCAAAGCCAAACTCGTATCGCTTTGGTTTTATTAGCCAAATTGGTTTTAATTCAGGCTTTTCGCGAAAATTATTTGGAAAAATTCCAAAAATTAAATTTTTTTTGCAAAATTTTTTAACGTTATTTGTTTGATTGTGTCACTGACCTAAAGAAAGGATAATGAAAAAAACAAAATGAGAAGACGAGGAGGACAAACAATCAATGTTTCAGTAAGAAAATTAATAATTCAACACAATAAAAATAAAAAATCGCTTCGGGAGATATCCGAGTTAGTAAATCGAGGTCGCTCGCCCATTCAATATACAATAAATTGATACAAATGTGAAAAAAGGGTTGCGTTGAAAGTAAGTCAATAATAGCTACCAACGAAATTTTGCTTGTGAAGGATGGGCAACGCAACTCTACAGCATGTCAAAGAGAATCTCATTTTCAAGTGCACCGAAGCTCGAAGAAATTGCCGAAAAGGATTTAAGAAAAAAATGTTTGCCGTAAATAATAAGAAATACATTAAAAAAGGCTGATTTCAATGGCACAAGAGCAAGGCATAACAGAAATCAAAAAGCAAGGCTTGCGATTCCCCAAGGAAGTCCAATCAAAAGAATTGTCATTTTGGACAAGTGCGCTAATCACTGACAACCCTTTTACTTCAAATGGCGATAGTGGCGTAGGGTTCATTTTCTGCGTCTAGGCCGATGTATTGCACTTGGCTGAAGTCATTATATTTTGAAAGGAAGTTTGTCCCTTTGCAAGGAAAAACTTCGTCTGGGAGAAGATTTTTGTTTTTGCCAAGACAATGACCCCAAGAATAAAGCTTATCCGCATGTCATGGATAGACGAACTCAGAGTCCTGATATGAACCCTATTAAAAATTTGTGGAGCTATCTTGACCGGAAAAATCCCCAGCACACTACAAGTTCCAAGGACGATTTAAAGACACTCTTCAGGGCGAATGACAAAAAATTGAACGAATCTGCTTGCGAAAAACTTCTTCCCAGTATGCCAAATAGATACTGAAAATGATGATGAAAGAGAAAGAGAAAGAGAAAGACACCCCCATTCTTCATATTAACATTTAAGAAAAATTTGGTTTGAATTAAAAAAATGTATAGTAAGTAACTGTTTTTTAAACTCTTCCCTTTTTGATTTCGATATTAAGAATTTTGAAAGATAAATAAATTATTTTAGTTGTACGAGTTTGGCTGGGAGCCACTGTATTTCCTCCCTTCTTCATTCGGTTTCATATTAAGGTTAATTTAGAAATTGAGTCTAAATAACAACACACGCGCTTGTAAACACTTAAGATTATTCACGTCACTTAGTGTTATGTTCAGGGAAAAATAAGTCTTTGTGCCATCTTAACTAAGCTTATGGTTATTGTAACGTCCTCATCCAACAAATAGTTAGACAGCGTCAAGTACTTTATTATGCTCGAAATTTTTTGTTTTCTACACATTCTTCTGCGTACCTTCAATTCGCGCCTCTATCAAATTTTCATCTAAACAATTTAACAAGCAGCAGGTAGTACCGTATGGTCGCTAAATGTACGGTGCATGAACGCCGAGTTTTCTTTATTATTAAAAGGTAAAAAAATTACTAATTAATAAATCCTGTCTTCGCATATGTGTATTATTTTCATACACAGACGAAACTTTGATACAAAAGAAACATTACATACGTACACATCTTTTTTTTTCTCTTCGAGTGTTTCCGTTGTCGATTAAATGAATTATTTTTTTTCATTTGCTTTACAACTTCCATCAAGAGTTAAATGATTACATTCTATTTTCGCGTTGGCTATCACGCTTCAACTGTAAAACGTTCATTATTTTATATAATAGTTTAATACCTACTACTAAAGGATCGACGTATATTCACTTTGCCGAAATGTTTGCAGCACATAAAAGGACCCTTCCTGGACTCCCATAAACTCCCAGTACCTATTGTTGATCAGAATGAAACTCTAAATCATATTAAGAGTGTCCGTGTGTCCGTCTGTGCAAATTCGGCGATAAACATGCTAGTGGTCGCAAAAATTGGGATATCGAATTAAAGCAAAAGCATTGGAAATTGTTGTCCGTAGGTATGTTTCCGAGAATATTTCTGTTTTCATTCCTTATAGACTACAATATACATAGCGTGCACTCTATAAGCGATCCTAGAGTATCTATACAAAAATGGAAAACATCATTCGAACCCATCCAGTATTTATAAAATATTGACATTTAATTACATCCATCACCAAAGGCAACGTAGCAGGGAAGCTTCGCAGACCCTGCAAAGTGTATGTATCCTTGATTACCACCAAATTCTAAATCGATTTAAGCATGTCCATCTGTACGTCTGTGTAAGGCCTATTGTAAACAAACAAAATCAAACTATCGATTTCAAATTTGGGCAGAAACATTGGAAGTTTTTGCACGCAGGTTGATATTGAAAATGGTTCCAATGGGTCGGACGACACACTTACAGAATCACGTAAACTGAGGATATCTCTGTTTTTCAAAAGGAATAAAAAAGTGGCTTTTTGCTCATTACTCACAAACTAACAAATATTGCCTACGTTTACCCAATTTTAGAGCGTATCAAAAAGTAATTTTTTTTTCAATACCTTTATAAGGCGCAGAAACGAGCTTCAAAAACCCCATAAAGTATATGAATTCTTGGCTAGTCTAAAAGTCTGAACGCACCTAAGCATGTCCGGGTGTTCGTCTGTCGATCTGTCCGTCTGCCCAACTATGTAGTATCGACGATAAACATTCTCCCGTTCGTAAAAATGAAGAAATCGCCTACAAATTTGCAAGTGATCCAAGCCGATCGAAGGATACACCCACAAGGCCCACATGCGTATGGAACAAAAACTGTGAATACCTTCGCTTAATGCTTATGTCAATTCAGAATTTCATATCGATAAAGAGTGCATATTGAAAATTGGTACGAGTATGGCATAAGCATTCACATAGTAACAATCTAAGAAACGATGAGAACAGAAAAAATAATAATAATAATAATAATAATAATAATAATAATAATAATAATAATAATAATAATAATAATAATAATAATAATAATAGTAGTAGTAGTAGTAATATTATCTTTGACAAGAAAGGTAAGTTCGTCAAGTGTGTTTTGGGAAGATTTGCACGTGATCAAATGGTGGATAAGATATGTGAAGGACTCCCTTGTTGCCCTATTATAATGATTGTATTTATTTTATTAGTGAAAATTTTTAAAAAAAAAAAAATGAAATTTATTAAATAATTTATTAGTGTAAATATTTATTTATATAGTTTTTCATCTAAATAATTGTTTTAACAAGCAAGGCAAACAAGGTTTTTTTTTCGTCCAATTCTAGTTCTCTTTCCATAAGTTTCCATATTCTCGCTAAATATCCTTATTTCCATTCTCTCGTATTCATTTCTCTTCTCTTTCTTTTTTAAGAAAGTTTTAAGAAAGTTTTAATTTTTTTTTTTAAAGCTATTGCAATGAATGTTCTCATCCATTATAAAAAACATATACATTTTAAAACGTTTGAATAAGTTATGCAGAAATGCTTTAGCTATATAAAGAGCTCTCTACAGCATTCGATAAAAACAATACTTACTGGCTTATATCTTGTTGTGCTGTGATTTCTCTTCGACAATTTCTTTATATAACAGCCCTGTTTTGTAGAAAAATCAAACGAACTTTTATTGCTTTGTTAATTATTTTGTTTTTGAAATTCTCTTCTCTTTGTTTTTAGGGTCGTCACACAAAGACTGGTCAATTGGCTGCCATAAAAGTGATGGATGTCACCGAAGATGAAGAAGAAGAGATTAAATTGGAAATTAATGTGCTTAAGAAATATTCAAATCATCGTAATATTGCTACCTATTATGGTGCTTTCATCAAGAAATCACCGCCTGGCAAAGATGATCAGCTTTGGCTGGTTATGGAATATTGTGGTGCTGGTTCAGTAACGGATTTAGTTAAGTCCACAAAGGGTCAGAGTCTCAAAGAAGAGTGGATAGCGTATATATGCCGCGAGATTTTGCGCGGACTCAGTTATTTACATTCGAATAAAGTCATACATCGTGATATCAAAGGACAGAACGTATTGCTTACCGATAATGCCGAAGTAAAGCTTGTAGACTTTGGCGTGTCGGCACAATTAGATCGCACGATAGGTCGTCGAAACACGTTCATTGGTACACCTTACTGGATGGCACCCGAAGTTATAGCTTGTGACGAGAATCCCGAGGCTACCTACGATAATCGTTCAGATTTATGGTCGCTGGGCATAACCGCATTGGAAATGGCTGAATCTCAACCGCCACTTTGTGATTTGCATCCGATGCGTGCTCTTTTCTTAATACCACGTAATTCGCCCCCTCGGCTAAAATCAAATCGAAAATGGTCAAAGAAATTTCAAAGTTTCATAGATACAGTGCTTGGTATGAAAATGATATGAAAGACAACCTTCACACTTACCACCTAAATGATATACTAACCTTGTCATTCCGCTTATAATGCCTAGAAATATACAATGGGTGCATAGTGGGTCGGTCGATTGTGATAATTATGCACAAAATTAAGAGAATATAAACATATATATATATATACTTATATGTACATATAAATATAAGTATATATGTAAGTGTAGAGCGTTCATATCTTGTGGTGGTGGGTTAAAATGCAATCCAAAACTTCTTTATTTTGATCAAATATTTCAAATTGATTTATATTCGCTCCATATTTTTAGTGAAAGACTATCATCAGAGGCCTTACACAGAACAATTGTTAAAGCATGCCTTTATTAAGGATCAACCCACAGATCGTCAAGTGCGTATACAACTAAAGGATCACATTGATCGTTGTAAGAAACGTAAACAGGAGAAGGAGAGAGAAGATTACCGTTACTCTGGCTCAGATAATGATGATGATGAACCACAGATAGCTGGCGAGCCCAGTTCAATTATACAAGCTCCCGGTGATACGTTACGGCGTAATTTTCAACAAATCCAGGAGGGCCGCATAGCGGCTGAACAACAACAGCAGCAACAACAAATGGCCGCTGTGGCTGCGGCGCAGGCGGCGGCTGCTCAAGTCCAGCAACAGGCCCAAGGCCAACAACCACCAGCCATTCGCCAGCAAAAAGCAGCATCGGTAATTTCAATAAAATATATGACTAGGATCAGGTTACTTAGGCTATAATTATTCTATTTTAATTAGCGCGATCAACGTCAACAGATTGAAGAGCCTGGACCGCCATCACGTCCTGCTTTGCCACAACGTTTAATAGTGGTACCGGATCCCCCACATGCTAATCGACCATTGCCACCGACCCCGAAAAGTTCGGAATCTTCTGCCCAAACGCCTCAGCAACAACAACAACAACAACAACAACAACAGCAACGCAATTCACAAAATAACTTTAAACCATCGGTATGTATTGTTGAACTTCTCACATCGTCTAAATCAGTCAGTTTGTAGCATTCATTGCCCTTTCCCTATCTGCATACCTTTAGTCAAATGGTAATTTTGTAGGTTTATAAAAACTCGCATATATGTATGTCGATATCCTTTCATGTTTCTCCCAAACTATAAACGTTTCTGTCTATTTCATACTTTTATGCAATACGTACCCATGTACATAAAATAATTAATTATTTATAATTTAATTTTAGTTTCTTGGCATTGTAAATTGTTAACTCTTTTTTTTTATTTTAATGTACATTTATTTTCATGTTTATTATATGTGTTTGTGTGATGTTCTCTCTCGTTTCCGGCTGTCGTCTTACTATTATCAACTCATATAATTTTTGTTGTATTTTGTAAACCAATACTACCACCCCTACCTTCTGTACCTACACATCAACAACCTAATATTATAAAAATAACAACAAACAACAACAAAAATGTCCTATTTGTTCCCTAAACTCCAACAACAACCTCAACATCAATCAATTACCATCACAGTTACCACCCAGGAGACCAGAGGTAGGTTTTTCTCTCTTACACTATATTATTTTATACACATATGTATGTACATATGAACACTTTTTTTTTTTTTTTTTTTTTTTTTTTTTATTAAAAAAGTGGCTTTTATTTTATACCCACCACCACCACAGCAATGGAGGTACGCTAACTTTCATTCCATTTTAAACATTTAAAAATATATCTATCAGCAACCCTTCAAAGTATATACACACTTTATAAAATTCCAAAAATCTATGAAAACCAATATTTCAAAATACTTTCATTAATAAGCTCGGTCTATAAACTAGATGTCGGTCGTTGCCATACATTTGGCCGAGAGTTTTTCTTCAGTCGTCTTAAAAATTTACCATTTCCCTCTCTAACAATTAACAAAATATTTTACGTATCATATATGTAAATATGTGGTAGTGGATATCTATCTAATTTCTAAGTTCTATCTAAGTCGTCTTGCAAACAAAAAAATTTATTTCTGTCCACCAATTATGAGCACTCGGCCCGTATCAATAATCAACTTGTAGTCACATTTTACGTACCGTTTAATCAAACTGGATGAAATCGAACAACCTTCACTTACTTACCCAGCATATACGGAGCATATACTTTCACTATATATCGCAGATAAGCTAATTTTCCAGCCAAACACAGTGCATACTGCTACTTCTGCCTCACCAATACAATTTACCGACACTTTTAATTTTTTTCTCAGAAGAGTGAACAACAAATATAAAGGCGACAAACTCACAAACTCACTCTATGCTGCATGTGTTTTTTTATTCATCTGCCTGTATCATCTCATATAAGACCGACTCCTTCCTCCTATCGCTTATCAATTATATTTAAAATTGTTGTCTGTATTACTTGCTTGTGGCTTTACTCTCGCGAACTAAAATGCGATCAGCGTAAATTTGTATTGCGCTTATTTATCGATACGGTTCCAATTTGATTTATTTGTTCATCGTGACTTAATTTTCAAGACAAAAAAGTATTTGCAAGAAAATAGTTTATTAATCATGCGATGACTGTTCGGAAAATTGTTAAGGATTGAAAAGTTATTAAAAATGAAATATATATGTAAGTGAGTAACTCGCTTTGGTTTCAATGCCGTGTGTACTAGAGATCAAACAATATATGAATTTGATGCGTTATCTTTCATTGGAGAGCCCTTCGTTCTTTCTCGAAGACGATGGTTTTATTCAGCTTCAAATCGGCTCATAAGCTAAGAATAACCAATCATGATAGTTGGCCAAGCAAACCATTGTAAAATGATGATATGCTCTCGTTAGTTAAAACATCAAGAAACTATAGAGTTTTAAACGGATTACTTCTAAATTGCTCATGCGATCCATTTTATTTTCAAGATAAAAGTGCTTTCATTCTTAGCAATTTGGTATGCAGAACAATCTGTTCTTCTCTCAATCAGACTATGTGAACTGAGAAGACAGCCCTTAGTTGGAAATTGAAGGGCATCGTTCTAATAGATATCCCATTACTTTGTTTTGATTCTTGATTCTTGGTTTAAACATTCCCTCAATCGAAAAGAGAATATATGTCGTCGCCTCGTATTTTCACAACTGAGAGAAAAAATGTAGAAAGGACGTAGCGTAAAGTCGAGGGCACACTCAAAACTTAAATGATTTATTCTACGGCGACTTTCAACTGAGATTTGATCCATTTACCGAGTGTCTCTTTGGCAAGATTTACTGTGAGATTTCTCCGTAGCACTAGCTTGACTTTTGTATGAGTTTCGTTCATTCAGCGTTTTCCTTTTGTGGCGGTACTTGTTAAGGAATTCAACTTAGTTTTGATTGGAGCAACCTTGAAGACCTTGTTAGATTTGTTGTTGTCATCTTATAGCAAAGAATTCAGACTTTTCTGCAGTGTGCTATTCATGGTATGAAGTTGATCTGGTTAGCATTTTCATAGAAGCGGGGCCTGAAAGGAGGTTAGACGGATACGTCAGCCAGTCCCGATGATGATTCAGTGAGTGCCATCGACATCTGTTTCCTAAAGCCTTTATAAAAAAGCCAAGCCATTTGAGCTCATATAGATGTCGTGACTGCGAGTGTGCAGAACGCGGTTTCTGTAGAACGCGTTATTAAAATAATAGATTATTTTAAAATTTGATGTTTTTTTGTAGCAGAAATATATATTTTGCAACTGTGAGTTTTAATCTATTCTCATTAAGTTTTCCTTTCCCGGGATACCTGTAATAACATAATATAAGATAAATGTAATTGATTTCCTTTGAGATTCCGTCCTGCCGTGTCAATCCATAATTTGGTTATATAGTGTATTCTTGCAGAGAAATGACTCCATTATTCTATGAGCTTAAGCTAACCCATAAATTAGATGCAAATGTGTTGGACTGAAGACCGAATGAAACGATCAAAGCGGGTTAGTTTTTCGCTCCTCCGTTTAATGTTATTTTACAACTGGCAACCACTTACACAATACTTCCCTTGTAATAAACAATGGTGTCACTTTCCTCTTTTATATATATGTATATAAAAGCTAACGCTTTGAAAACAAAATCTTATAATTCCAGTTAGTTCATTAATGCATTTTACTAAAACAAAAAGTAATGAAATTGTTTGAAAGACAAACTGTTTTATACAAGACTCTAATGCCACTTTTACCATTTTTGTTTTATTTTTCCTAAAAAAAAAATCATAAACTATTGCCGTAAACACATTGATAAAAACACGCAATAACTGATAATTAAAATTGCTAAAAAAAAAAAAAAAAAAAATATTAAAAAAAATAAATAAATGAATACAACAATAAAAAAATGTTCACCATTTTCCATCGCACACCTACACCACAAAAAAAATCCATTATCCATTCTTTGCCTGTCATTCATTACCACCAACCGACAACTTACAATCAATCAACCAAATCCAACTTTGCAAATTATATGCAACATTAGGATTTGGACATGATAGCGGCACAATTAAATGAATTAGGGGTCTCTCAACAGCCGCAAACCGGTTCATCAGCTTCAGCATCGTCTTCGTTTGGACAACAGCAGCAAGCTCAACCGGAAGCACCACCACGCAATAATCGTCAATCGGGACCATTACCACCAACGTCATCAGGTTCGGGGAAACCAGCTGCCGTTTTACCACCATCATCAGCTAATAATCATCATCATGTGGCCGTTTCGAATCCCCTCGACCCAATGGATAGCAGCGATTCGGATAGTGAACCGGAAGAACCCAATGATCGCGCACGTAACGACGGTACTCTGCTAGCAAGTGATCCGCCAAAACCACTGTAAGTACGAAAGAAAAAGAACAAGATTGAATTGGAAATGTACGAATAATAAGGCCAAGTTAGTTTAAGAGCTATCTTGTATTTAAGCCATCTTCTTAGTTGACGCATCGGCGAGCGAGCGGGCATATTTATTTTGCTATTCCGTTGCGGAAGCATTAAAAGCACTCTTAAAGAAGAGGAATTAACGATACGTTTTACTAACATCAAGTTTTAACTTCATTCTGCCATGTCCGCCTATTCGCGTCTATTTATGGACGAATATACGAAACTTTAATCATATGTAATATATATTTTGATTTATAAATATGATAATAGTTTTCATCTGCTTGAAGGAATTTTAAAAATACTAGCAAAAATTCCGGTTGCAATTAAAGAAAAAATATATTGAAAAATAAAAATTAACTGAGGAGTCACTTTTATTATCATATCAGCCTCATACTTACATCGGTAAACTATGAAAACAGAATCAAACAAGACTTGCCATACTGACAGTTATAAAAAAAAAAACAAAAAAAAAAGAAGAAGAAGAAGATTCTATTCTTCCTTACAGCATAGGATGGTAGGAGAATAGCCGAATTTAATATATGCATGGATATTCAAAAATCGCTCCGAGATACCCTTGTTTCCTTAAATCGATCGAGTTAATGTGGAGTTGCCTAAATTTCTTTAAAATGTATTAATAATAAAATTAAATTGATAAGTTAATTAATAACCTTCAATCTCTTTTTCTTCTCATACTATTTATTATGTATGTACTATAACAATTTTATGTTTGTATATTTGTTTGTGCATTTCGTGCATTTTTAATTAATTTTGGTTTTGTAAAAAAAAAAAAAAAAAAAAAAAAA